>JAIUZE010001819.1:0-137171 GCA_022085475.1 Heliosperma pusillum | reverse complement strand
ACGTGGCAGATTTAATTTTGAGTTTTTCTACATGGTAACCCTATATTTTTAAAAAATTTACACGATAACCCTATATTTGAACAAATCAAACATACTTGAAAAAATAATCATTCAATTAATCATTTTTCTCTCATTTTCACTCGACTACCCCATCTACTTTTGATACGCTCATGCTTGGACTCTTGGGCATGTTAATGAACTGTTTTGACTTCCACTTTCTTGATGTTATGTGAAGGGCAATTGAGGGGTTGGGGACACACAACGCTCCCGATCGTTTTCTCTCTCGGTATCCCGTCATTCCTATTTTTTCTGACTTCCACTTTCTTGATGTTATTAATTTCAATATTATGGTTGTTTCCAACGCCCGAACGATAGATCATTTGTCTCTTTGTGTCTTAGGCCTATTCATTCGGTCAAAGTTTGCCCATCCAACGAATGAACGAGCTCCAAGGACGAGACTAAGTTATTCACCTTTTAAACAAAAGGAGATATAAAAAGTGAGCCTAAAAAAAAGCTATCATACACGTTTCTCCGATATCCTTTATATAAACGAGTAGTGAAATATCTTCTTTCGATATTGGAAAAGCCTTAACAAGATCCCCTAAATACCAAATTAAAAACCTCCTAAGAGCAAAGGGAAGGAGATGTAACGTGCTTCAGTCATTAAATGGACGAGATTTGACATTTTTGGTGTAATTGAGGGAAAATGCGAGAAAAATAATTAATTAAATGAGTAAATCTCTAAGCATGCGTGTTTTGTACAAAAAAGGGTTATCGTGCAAATTTTTTAAAAACGCAGGGTTACCATGTAGAGAAAACGCATAACTGAATTAGCCACGTCACTTTCCGTTAGATACTTAACGGAAAAACCAAGTTCAGGGTCATGCTAATAAGTAATAATAGAGTATAGGGTTACCACGTGTGTGGTTTGAAAACGTAAGGTTACCGTGTGGAATCCGAAAAAATACAGGGCTACCATGTAGAAAACCCCAAATATAATTATTAAAATAACTTGATTTCTATACTTGTGTTAATATAATCAATGTAATCATTATATATGATTAAAAAACGGAGTTACTTTTTCACATACGGATTTTACTCTTTCACATACAATTTTTCACAAGGTTTCCATAGTATGCCCTTCTCCAAAACTTAATCTCTCTCTTTCCTTAACATAATCAAATTAAAGCATATATACATCTAACCTAAAATCGATTTAATAAACTTGAACAATGAATTATTATTATTCAACTAGTGAAATAATATGTTTTTAGCAATTATTAATACATTACGTGTTTTAAATTAGAAGATTTATGTTTAATAATTATTGTTAATTAGGGTTTGACTAAGGATTAAGATTACTGCAATTTGATTAGATAAAAGTTAGGTTTGTAATTGACCACTCAAATATACATCTACATGCAATGACGCAAGCCAAATGTTGAGATAAAGATTAACTCCCTCCGAAGCCAGAGATGCACAATTGTCGACTGTTGTCATATGGCATTTGCTGTATAGTTGTCGTTTTTTTTGTTCTTTTAATATTAATTAGTGCTAGGACGGGGAGACCTAGGTAGCACGGACACTTCTCCTAATCAGCCGCCCCGTGTCAGATACCGTGTCGGACACGCGGACACACGAACACCTATAAATAAGTAATGTGAGATTGAAAGACTAGAAGAGGTTGATTAGAAGATGAGTTTGGGTGGAAAATGAGAATAAATTATAGTTAAAGTCAAGTTTTACACTCAATTATTTACATTTAATATCAAGTACTAATACAAAAATAAAATTGTATGTTATTTATAACTATAAAGTATATATTTTATTAAATGTAAATGTCGTGTCCCGTGTCCTAAATTTCACGAGATGCCGTATCACGTGTCCGTGTCGTGTCCGTGTCCGTGTCCGTGTCCGTTTTGGTGCTACCTAGGGGGAGACAGACTACAGTGACCGGAGGTCGGACGGAGCAACGTTGTCGATGATTGGATTGAGAGGAGCAATTGAAGGGAGGTGGTGTTGGTGGTAAAGATAGATAAGGGAAGAGAGAAAAAAAATTGGACGAGTGATGATCATTATTTATATACATATTTTATGCTTCCCCTAGACACATTTAACTCGATTTACCGTCTTTCCTTGCTTATTCTATGCTATTTTAGCTAGAATATCAATTCTGCCGCTTTTGTTATGTTTTAATGCAGATTGGATGCATTTGGAGCTTTTTGAGTAGATATGGAGCATGGCGGAGGTGGATCGTGGAAAGATAAGCACGGGAATCGAGAAGAATCAAGAAGAATCGAGAATGAAAGACAAGAAAGGAAGAAAAATGAAGAAACGAAGCTAAATGAAGGTCTACTCGATCGAGCAGAACAACACTGCTCGACCGAGTCGTGGTCAGGTCTTGCTCGATCGAGCAGAAGGCCCTTGCTCGATCGAGCAAGTCATTATTTCGGCGGATTTTCGTGTTTTCCTTAATTTTAACCTAATTAGTAGGATCTTTTGTATTATAAAAAGAAAGCTCGTCTTTCATAATTAGACATGCTTTTCTATACTTTCTTAGGCTTTTCAATGCTTTATTGCTTTAAATTAGAAAACCTAATTTAGTTTGCTTGCCTCCGGATTTTATTCATCAAAGACGATTGTCTTTAGTTCAACTTGTAATCGGTATTCTTCAATCTTTCTTAGTTATTTATTTAATTACCTTCTTGTTCTTTAATTATTCTTTGTTATTCCTTTCATTGTTGTTAATCATGTTTACTTTAATTATTATTGTTGTTGTTTATATCGTTATGAGTAGCTAAATTCCTTTCTAGGGTTGAAAGGGGATCTAGGAATGTTAGAAGGGGTAGATTAATTAATTGAATTGCAATTGCATGGTTATCGTTTGATTATCGTTATAATTCTAGTTGTTTGATTACTGGCCAGGATTAATTAACTAGTCTCGCGAATTAGGATTGACACCGACCGGGTTAAGACTAAGATAGGCTACGATAATTGAATAGAACTCGTTTAATGATAGCGATCGCATGTTAAATTGTAGATGTAAAGGGCATAATTGAATCGACCGATCTTGTGACCTTAGATAGCTTTATTGCATGATAGTTTATTTTATCCCTACCCCTGAACAATAATCCTAGTGAACCTGAGACCCTAGACTTTTAATCTCATTGTTTTCAACCTTATTAGTTAGTTATTGCTTATTATTAGTTATTGCTTATTATTAGTTGTTATTATTATTGTTATTGTTATTATTTATTGTTATTGTTGATTGCTTTTAGTTTAGAACTCAAATCTCAAACCCCGAATTGTTACTTAGAGACAAACCTAGTTTAACAGATTAGAATACTACTGTCTCCCTGTGGATTCGATACCTTGCTTACCGCTGACTATTAGTTAGTTGTGAATTAGGTTTTACTTTGATTAAGGTGACGCGACTTTACCCTTATCAAATTTGGCGCCGTTGCCGGGTATGCCTCAAACGGGTATTTTGGAAGTTGAGATATTCGATGTTTGGGGTATTGACTACCAAGGGTCATTCCCATCTTCCCATGGTAACCAATACATTCTAGTAGCCGTTGACTATGTCTCCAAATGGGTGGAAACCATTGCCACTCCCACTTGTGATGCCAAAGCAGTTATTAAGCTGTTTCAGAAGATCATTTTCCCACGATTTGGGGTTCCTCGTGCTCTCATTAGCGATGGAGGAAATCATTTCAATGAGCGTCATCTTAATTCTTTATTGAAGAAATATGGCGTTACACATCGTCGGGGGTTAAGTTATCATCCGCAGACAAGTGGTCAGGTAGAGGTTTCTAATCGGGAGATTAACTCAATCCTTGAGAAAGTTGTGAGTAAATCCAGGAAGGATTGGAGTCGTAAGCTTGATGACACTTTATGAGCTTACCGAACTGCTTTTAAGACTCCAATCGGTGCTTCTCCATATCGGTTAGTCTATGGCAAGGCGTGCCATTTACCGGTAGAACTTGAGCATAGGGCTATGTGGGCCATAAAAGAGCTTAATATGAATCCCTCACTGGCGGGTGAGAAACGACTTATGCAGTTGAACGAGCTTGATGAGTTTCGATTGCATGCCTATGATAGTGCTCGGGTTTACAAGGAGAAGACCAAGAAGTGGCATGACAAGCATATCCTGCAGCGGGAATTTAAAGTTGGTGATAAAGTATTATTATTTAACTCCCGTTTGCGTTTGTTTCCAGGTAAACTCAAGTCCAGATGGTCGGGACCGTTCACAGTTACCGAGGTAAACAAGTTTGGGTCGGTTTCACTACAAACCGACAAGGGTGAGGTTTTGAAAGTCAATGGTCAACGATTGAAGATCTATTATGATGGAGCATTTATTGGAGTGATAGAGGTCGTCGACCTTTTCACTCTTGATAAATCCCCATGACTTTGAGGTAACACGGTCGTGCGGGACCGCTATAAACCAGCGCTAACCGGGAGGCAACCCGGCATTTACTTGTACTTTATTTGTAAATTTTATTTCGATTAGCCTAATTATTAACGTCATAGTTTAATTAGATTTAGTTTGGATAGTTAACATAATTGTGCTTTATTGAGTGCGGTGAGGGAGCGATCTAACAATTTTATTGAGTGTTTGCAGCTAATACAATTGGAAGACGCTTTCATAATGAAGAAACGAAAAGAAAAGAAAGGAGAAAAGAAGAGAAACATGAGGAAAGCTAAAAATCACAGGTTGCTCGACCGAGCAAGTCCGTGCTCGATCGAGTTTTTGATGCACCAAATAATCAGCCACTCGAGCAAAGGCGAAAAAACTTGAAAATCTAGGTTGCTCGGTCGAGCAAGCTCCTCTGCTCGATCGAGTCGGTCGGTCTGGACCGGTCCCGAGGCCCTTTTAGCAGATTTTCCCCAATTTCTATTTCATTCTTCTTCAATTTTCGTCTCTTCTTTCTTCCCCTCACCCTTATTCCCTCATAATACCTTAAGCAAACTCATTCATATAATCATTTTATCATCAAGCTAGCTTCAACAATCATTCTTTTACTTGTTTTAAGTTCAATTTGTGAAGAAATTGGTGTTCTTGCTCCCTTATTTTGCCCAAATCGTGAATCTAGGGTTTGCTTCTTATTTCTTCAATTTTGTGCTTCTAATTCATTGTTGTTGCTTCCTAGCTTTGTTATTTAGTAATTATTCACTCTTGCATTGCTAATTGCTCCGTCTTTCTTGCGTTTTAGACTCAAATTTGAATTTTTTTCGAGTTAGGGTTAGCTAATCCGTCTTTTGAGCATAGAGTTGTGTTTGTTGTGTTTTATTTACTTTAATTAGTTATGTCTAGGCAAGAAGGAACTAGTAAACGTCGTCGAGCACCCCGTCTTGTTCGACAACCCGACGTAGAAGCGATTCCGGGTAACCCCGATTACCCTTGGATCGTTTTCAACACACAAGAGCAGCATGACCGCTTTGCTTTGCTTATGGGTCGTCCTATGGACCCTACTCGCTGTGTGTGCCCCAACGTTCTTGATTCACTCGGTTTTGGGAATGCCATTTTTGCTATGTTTCACCGAATCGGGTTTGGGGGGCTATATTCCCTAAATGAGCTTTCATACCGACCTTTGACACTAGAATTTTTCAGTTCCTATGATTGGGACGAGACCAATGAAAGTGTGTCTTTTAGGTTGCTTAATCGGGATTTTGTGTTAACGTATGCCGAATTGGCGAATCATTTGGGTATTTCTGTCGGTGACGATGATTCTTTTATTGCTGTTCCTTCCGGCTTTCAAGCCGTTGAATATTTTCGTCTATTTACGGGTCTTCCTGAGGCACGTGTTAATGCTATGGCGGTTAATGATGTGCAGCATCCTTGTTTGCGGTTGTTTTTGCGTTTCTTTAGCCTCCTTTTATTTGCTAGGAAGGACCTAAGTAAGCTTAATTCTCATGAGGTTTTGTTACTTGCATCTTCCCTCAACCCCATGCATGAGAATGATTTTTATTTCAATCCGGTTGGTTTGGTGTGTTTTGCTTTATGGAGGATCACTTCCGCTACCCAGCATTCCTTAGATTGTGGTGCCTGGGTCACTCGGTTGGCTAGGAGACTTGTTGGGTTTGGGGGCGACCGTAACTACACACCAATGACCCCGCTTCATGCCCCTAGAGTGGATGAGGAGTACTTGCGCCACACCCTTTGTTGGATAAATGCGTTAGGAAACGATAGATTTCAGTGGCGAGTACGGGGGACCCAGTGGATAGCTCTTCCTGATACCGATAACCGTCTCTCTTCTACGGAGCGGTTGTCTACCCATGATCCTGAGACTGGACCTACCCCTCCTCCTCGTTCTTATGTGGTTCCACCTGAGCTTATTTTTGCTTTAGCCGAGAACCGTCGACCTCGTCGGCGGATCACTCCTTCTACTTCTACTCAGGCTACCACCACCCCGATTCCACGCTTTACACCCACCCCAGCTCCTTACCCTTACCCTCCACCTGCTTACACCTATGATCCAGCTTTAGAGAGGGAGATTAGGATTCACCAAGGAATAAACAATGACTTGGTGATGAGGGGACTTTGGGAGAATCTCATGCGGACCGATCTTAATGCCACTGCTGGTTGGACTCCGTCGAGCTACTACCGAGGTCCGGGTGATGAGACTGGAGTGTTTGATAATTATGGGGTGACTCCTCAGCAGTTTTCCCAGGAGTTTAGTCACGATTATGGTTGTCTGTAGGGCTGAGCAAAAATATACGATACGGTTTTAATATACGGATACGATACGGTATACGGTTTTAATTACACGGATTTCCGGGTATACGATACGAATTTCCGGGTATACGATACGGTTTATTGACAAACCGTACCGGGTCCGGGTCGGGCAAAATCGAATCCGGGTATACGGTTTTGACCCGGTTTAATTAAAAATAAAAAAAAAATAAAAAATAAATTAAACCCTAAAAATTTCTAACGTTCCAATGGCCAATGGGCCAAGCCCAAGACTCGTACTCATTCCTCATTTCTTCAATTCTTCCCTCATTTACTCATTCAGTCATTCTCACTCATTCCTCATCAAATAAACCCTAAAAATTTCTAAATCGTTCCACCGCCGTCCTCGTTCTGTCGTTCATCCGCTCCATCGTTCATCCTCTCCAGATCTCTTCCGCTCTTCCGCTCCATCGTTCATCTGCCGTCCTCTCCAGATCTGCTCCATCGTTTTATTTAATTAAGTAAGATTTAATTTGTGTGAAGAAACCCCAATTTATTTAATTAATTTACTGCATGCATCTTTTAATCTTGTATTTATTTATACATATTCGTTTTAGTATCTTTATAAATGTTTCTGATTGTTAATTAATTTGATTTATACTGTAACAAATAAATGCATCTATTGATTTTGTTTTAGTAACTTTATAATTGTTTCTGATGGATTTTTTTCGTCAGAAAGTTACAATCTTTGTTGTTTTATGAACTGATGATATACTTCATCTATTTTTTTAGTATCTGATGATATACTACATCCAATTTGGTTAATATACATGTTAAATGTTAATACATGTGTTAGACTGTTAGTGACTGCGTAATGATCAGCTTATGACGACAATGAAATTATCAACAATGGACGATTAGACTGTTAGTGACTGTGTTAGACTGTTGATATACTTCATCTATTGTTAGACTGTTAGTGACTGCATAAGAAAATATGTTCTTGTTCTCTCTTCAATTCTCTTGCGTAATGATCAGCTTCACTTTTGTCTACTTATGTAGCTTCACTTTTATCTACTTATGTCTCTTTGAGGTTGGTGTTTACTACTTTATGTAACTCTGCCATTTTTGTATATGCAGATGGACGATTCAAG
The DNA here is from genome assembly GCA_022085475.1 of Heliosperma pusillum. Lineage (NCBI taxonomy): Eukaryota > Viridiplantae > Streptophyta > Magnoliopsida > Caryophyllales > Caryophyllaceae > Heliosperma > Heliosperma pusillum. Next base: position 129,347 of record JAIUZE010001819.1, on the reverse strand, counting down.
TTATGACGACAATGAAATTAACAACAATGGCCATAGAGTGATCGATGTTGACGGACTTGACGCTGATAACGACGAAGACTTTGAGGAGGTTACAAATAAGAGATCAAAGGTCAATCCTCAAAAGTGTACAAGTCAAATAAGAGGGAGACCGCCAAAAGACCCTAGTAAAAGCACTGTAAGTCAATTGTGGTGTCCTGGTCAGCCTTTTGTGAGAAATAGGAAAAATCAATCTCCTCATTGGAGGCATTATGTGCAAGCTAAAGTTCATGACTTTGCAGAATGCATTTATTGCTCAGCTGAGATTAGTTGTGTATCTAATAATGGGACGGGTACATTGGGTAATCACGTAGCTAGGTGTAAAAACTTACCTGCTAATGTGGATAAGAACCAAAAGTTACTGAATATGGAAACTAGGACTACTGTGAACAATGATGGTACCACTGAAACTGTTAATGTTCCTTCGGTGTGGAGTTTTGATTATGACAAAATTAGAAAATCACTTGCTAGGATGATAATAGTTGATGAGCTGCCTTTTAGATTCGTCGAAAGGGAGGGTTTTAAGGGGTTTTGTACGGATATGAATCCTGCATTTTCTATTCCTTCTCGTTTTACTGTGGCTAAAGATTGTTTTACACTATACATCGAGAAAAGGAGATATTTGCATGATTTTTTTGGAAAGTTGTCTTCCAGAATTAGTCTTACAACTCATTGTTGGACCTCAGGTCAAAACCTAGGGTATATGTGTTTAACTGCTCATTTTATTGATGATGATTGGAATTTGCATAAAAGAATCATTGACGGTTACGGTAGATAATGCGAGTTCTAATGATGTTACTGTTGATTATTTGAGGAAAAAGTTTAATAATTCTGAGTGTGATGTCATGGAGGGGAAATATTTGCATATGAGATGTGCCGCTCATATTTTGAACTTGGTAGTTAGAGATGGATTGTCGGATCTAGATAAGTCAATTATCAAAATTCGAACTCTTGTTAAATTTGTGAGATCTTCACCCCGTAATTTGAAAGACCGAAATTATATTTGAAAAGTAATAAATTTAATTTATTTTAAGTTATTACGATTTATTTGAATTTATGATAATTTAATATAATTATTTTGAATTTATTTGGAATTAAAGAGTAGGTTATACGGTTTAAACCCGAACTTCATTTAACTATTCCCGAGTCAACTTAAGTCCCGAAACAAACCCAAAACCCGACTCCTACATGTGCCACACGCCCCAAGGCACCTTTTTCCCTCATTTTATGGCTTTTGATTACTTTTGATTAAACTAATACAAATATCTAAGATATTTGTAACTTTATCGATCTGTCAACTTAAATTCCGCAACAAATCGCTTAAACCCGGACCCGACTTCTTCCTCCTCCACACGCCTCTTCCTCTTGTCCCTTAGGATTAGATATTTTCATTTCTTTTGATTAAACTAACATAATATCTAATAATATCTAGATATTTACCATAATATCTAAGATATTTATAAAACCCAAGTCAATCCCGTAACAACAAGTTCAAAACCCGACTCCCGTTAATCCCCTATATTACACGGTTCAACCTCCCCTCTTACTCACTACTTATCTTTTTATTTTACATTAAATCAACTTAATATCTACTTAATGCCTTCTTTAATATAATCACAATTGTTCTTCGTGTTCTTGATCGTTCTTGAGCAAAATCGTCACAAAACCTTCGTTACTTGGCCAAATCCGTTATAAATTATATTTCTAGAGTCTCCTCTCCGCTCTTCATCTCCGTGTACGTTTCATTTTCAATTCCGACAAAATAGTTTTCAACAATTTAATTGTTGAAATCAAGTTTTAATACTAATAATGTTATTTTTGTCATTTCTTATAGGAGAAGATTATGAAGACGATTTTGGTGACTCGTATATTTTAGAAGAAGATTAGTAGACGGGTTTTTAGGTCTTATTTTGGTGCTATTTGGTTTTGTGCTAGCTAAGGTAACGATTACCGAGTTACTCGACGAATTAATGTCACATTTATTTTTGTTATTTACGGTTTTAAATAGTAACATGCTAGGTTGTTATTATTATTAAGTTTTATGAGTTTTTAACATATTTAGTGTTTTTGACATGTTGGATGATTTGTTCATAATCATAATTTTAGTATGAATGATGGTTGAATTGGTTGTTAAAATGGATGGTTGTTAATTAAAACATGTTAGAAATAAATTTGGGGTTGTTGTTGGTGGTGGCCGTGACTGGTGGCCAAGAAACAGGCCCGGCAGGCCCGGTCCAGGCCCGGCTGCCCGGTCTTGGTTGGCCCGTTAATTGGCCCTTTGGGCTTGTGTCGATACTTGATTGTTTTGTTGTTGTTTTGACGGGTTTTAAATATGTTAAGCATGCGGGAAATATTAAGAAACGATTTTAGAAATGGTTGAACAAAACAGGCCCAAACCAGGCCCGTGGGCCCGGTCCAGGCCCGGTTAAGTCCAGGCCCGGTCCAGGCCCGGCTGACCCGTGAGCCCTCCTTTGGGCTTGTGACGGTTTTTGAGTTTATTGTTATTATTATATCATGTTTTGTAATATTTAGCAAGTGGGAAATTTTAATAAGTAAATTATTTAAGTAAACGGTTTTCATAATATTATTATTTCTCACATGTTAGAAATTATAGCATGAGATTGTAGTTTAATTTGATATCCCTTAAGTCAAGCGGGTTTTGTAAGAATTAATAATTCACATGTTAGAAATTAGAATAAAATAGCATGAAATGAATATGATGTTCTTATGTTCAAGCCTAAATGGCTAAGACTCTGTTTCTAGCCGGTTTGACCAAACGGGTTTGGTCAAACTATGATCTAGTCAGCCCCGTTTTGACTGATGACCCGTCGCGGGACTCGGGTCGGGGATTTGTCTTCAGGTAAGGTTTTATTTAATTAATGAATGAATGAGCCTTAGTAGATATGAGGCGATATGATATTTGAATGTGATTTATATGCAATTAGTCACATGATAGGAAGTTTTTCCCGTGACTGTTTAATTGTATGATATATGTCGTGTTGACTAAGTACTCATAGAGAATTATGATTATATGGCGTGTTGACCATTCTAATTCTAAATAAGTACCTTAGACCATGACATTGATAGACCTTACTATCTTTAACGAGTATATAGTTCACCGCTTGATAGCTTTTGTGTCACTGGCCTGGGATTTTGATACCAAGCCGGGGCATGGCTGCCTAATTGCTTCCACTTTGGGAATGGAGCCAGCTTAAGTACTAGCCAACTCTGCTTAGGGGTCTCCTAGTAGAGATTCTCATGTACTTTTGGTCATGAGACAGGGAATGGGTTAGCTGTTGTCGCTAGGTCTGCGCAGTCTAGGACTAGGATGTTTATCCTACCTTGTGGTATAGCCTCGAGTTACAGAAGTCGACTATTGACTGTGCTAAGAACTTATGCCTGTTTGTAGAAGTATTGGTCTTTCATGTTTGTATGATTCTATGAATCTAGAAGGTGAGATGCAAGCCGGCTAGGTTGATAGAGTTTGGATTACCGGTTGTTAACTGATTCACATGATAGCTTGCATGAGTACTTAGCCTTCATATGCTAGGTTATATGTTAGTTATTTGTTTCATAACATGAAAAGCATATCGTATATGTTAAGGCTTTGTATTTTCCATATACATCTCTTTTATGTTATTCATGTTTTATTAAACTCGACATTTCGTGGCTGGGAGAACTCGGAGTTACTCCCCACTGACTGTGGCTTCCGTGTTTACATTTAATGCGGTTGGACAGGTTTGTGATGCATGCTTGGGTACATTGACGAGCTAGCGAGTGAAGTATTACCTTGGACCTATATTCGGTTCTTAGGATTGTATTATTTAATACACTCTTTTATTTCCGTATTTATTAGGGAGATATGTCTCCCGTTTTAGATACTTCTTATGTATAATATTATTTCCTTTTTGTTATGAACCTTTTTCTTTAAGACACCTTTGTTATGATGAATATATTTAATGGTAGGTTCCGGTTTTAAAATTTACCGATTTTCACTAAAGTGAACCTATTAAAAACGTATTCTCATCTTTTATTTATTTAAATTACTTGTTTATCTTTCCGCAAATTCGAGGGTGTCACAGTATATGTGTTTAACTGCTCATTTTATTGATGATGATTGGAATTTGCATAAAAGAATCATTAACTTTTGTCAAATTCCGGGTCACACGGGGAAGGTTATTGGTAAAACTATTGAGGAGTATCTTTCTGGATGGAACTTGAAAAATATCTTGACGGTTACGGTAGATAATGCGAGTTCTAATGATGTTGCTGTTGATTGTTTGAGGAGAAAGTTTAATAATTCTGAGTGTGATGTCATGGAGGGGAAATATTTGCATATGAGATGTGCCGCTCATATTTTGAACTTGGTAGTTAGAGATGGATTGTCGGATCTAGATAAGTCAATTATCAAAATTCGAACTCTTGTTAAATTTGTGAGATCTTCACCCTCTCGATTGAAAAAGTTTACCGCTTGTGCTCTTGAAGAAAAACTAAATATTAAGAAACTTGTATGTTTAGATGTTGAGACTAGATGGAACTCCACATATTTAATGTTAGAGTCAGCCATAAGGTTCAAGAAAGCATTTGGTTGTATGCTTGTCAAAGATTCTACACTTCAAAGAGAAATGAAAAAACTTGAACCCATTACTAATGAGGATTGGAAACAAGTATCTTATTTTTTGCCTTTCTTGAAAATTTTTTATGATGCCACTTTGAAAATGTCGGCCACTCGATATGTCACTAGTAATTGTTACGTGGAAGTGATATTTGGAGTTGGTTTGGTGCTTTCCCAGCACCTTATGCATGAAGATGACGGCATTAGAAAAATGGCAGCCCTAATGAAGGTGAAATATGACAAATATTGGGGTAAAATCGAAAATCTTAATTTGCTTTTGTTTATATCGCTAATCCTTGATCCAAGATGGAAATTTGGTTATGTTGAGTGGGTGGTGAAAACCACTTATGGCTAGGGATGACAATTTTGTCCTGGACCGAACCGAAACCGAACCGATCCGAAGAAAAAGTACCGATCTAAAACCGAAGTTTGAAAACCCATATCCAAATTCATTACTTAGAACCCGAATCCATATCCACTTAAAAAATAACCGAACCGAATCCATGCCGATCCATTTCATATCCATATTCGACCCGATCTACTCGATCCATTTAAGATCCATAACCGACCCGAAACCGATCCATATCCACCTTTATCCCGATCCAAATTCGATCCATATCCATTTTTCTCCTGATCTAAACCCTTTTTAAAATACAAAATTCGATATGATTTCATATCACTTAGAAAAACTAAATCTTCACCATTTTTTTTGTATCTCTTTAATCCATGTTTTATTATATTTATTTACTTTTTTTCTTTTGTTTATTATACGTGTAAATTTAGCTCTCCTTGTTTTTCAACTTTAAGTATTTCAAGTTAATCAGAATATAGATTTGTTTTAATTTCAAGGCAGATGCCTAAAACATATTTGTATATCGCCTATTATATTTTCTAATTGTTTTTCTACTTTAAGTATTTCAAGTTAATCTGAATATAGATTTATTTTAATTTCAAGGTAGATGCCTAGAACATATTTTTATATCGCCTATTATATTTTCTAATAAGTGCATTTATCTTCTCTTAGAAAGACAAATCACATAATATGTGATAACGTAGTTTAAGCTTTTTATTTAATAATTACTTCTTATTTATTCATTTACTTACAGATGGAATATATGTTAAAGATATTTTTATGTTTTCTTATTAAAACATATTCCCTCTTCTACTATGTAATCTTTCCCTTTCATTTGGGCTCTAGGATTAAGGAAATGAATTTGGAACATACAAAACACTCTACTCCACATGCAATTAAATATGGATCACACAAAACACACAACCCCACCTCCAAAAATGAAAATATGGAAGAAAACATTAATGGGCCAAATAGGAAATAGGGAAGAATATAATAGGAGGGAGTACAACTTTTGCATTGTTTCAGGGTTTCTTCTCTCGTATGAAAGTTTCAAGACCTTTACGTACTGAGAGTGTGTGGAATGTCAACGCTCTCGCAATTATTCATATAATTATTAAATATGGTGCACGTTCACAATGAGTAAGGTTCTTTTGAATCCAGTATATATGGTGAGTCTTTGAGTCCTATTTTCAGCCACACATTTATTACGATAGAGAGATGTGTAATTGTAATGTTGTACGAGCGTTACTCCAACCGTGAAGAGTGTAACTATAATTTTAAATATAAAAAAATTCAACTTGTTTGATTTCGAATAATAAAAAATTGAATTTGGGTGATTTTAAAACAAGTTTATGTAACTTCTCGGCGTTTTTTAGTATAAATTTAATGGTTTACGAGTGTAACTGTAATGCTTAATGAGTATAACTTTAGTCTACTTTAGGCCATTTTCAATATAAAAATTTGAATATGTAATAATAATGTATTGATTTTGACACTTTTATACGTATAAACTCACTACTTTCTGAGTGTAACTTTAATGGCTAACGAGTGCAACTGTAATGTTTTAAAAAAAATTTTTGCTATTTTCCAAATAGGTATGGGCTGGGTTTGTAATGGGTATGGGTTGGGTTGAACTGGGTATGGATTGGGTTTTGGGCCGGGTTTTGGATCGGGTATGGATAATATAAAAAAATGGTGGATTGGATATGGATAATCGGTTTTTGGATATGGATCGGGTTTGGATATTGATTGGTGATCCACTAAAATATTGGATTGGATATGGATTCTTCAAAAACCGATCCAACCCGATCCATTGACATCCCTACTTATGGCAATGACAAAGGCAATTTGTTGTCTGTCAACATTAGATATTTTTTACAATCCTTTTTTGAGTTTTATGCTTCTTCCATTTCTCCACCAAATGATTGTCCATGTTCTAGTTCTACTTCCACCAATTCTATGGGGTTGCCAATAAAAGACTCTCGACAAGATGATATGTTTAATTTTGGTGCTCTTTTGGGGGAATCGTTTGATATGGAAATGGGTGTTGGAGAAGAAGTGAAAAAAACGGAGTTGGAGAAGTACTTGGATGATGTTAAGGAAAGTAGGGATCCTACTTTCAATATATTGCAATGGTGGAAAGATAATCAAAAAAGATATCCCATACTTTCCAAGATGGCTAGAGATGTACTTGCCATTCCGGTTTCTACGGCGGCTTCTGAGTCGGCTTTTAGCACGGGGGGTCGAATTCTAGATTCATTTCGTACATCTTTATCTCCATCTATGGTGGAGGCCCTTATTTGTGGACAAGATTGGCTACGGAGTAACCGTGCTCCACTTGTCATAGAAGAGAGCTTGAGTGAAATTGAGAAAATGACGGAAGGTTTGTATTTTTTACTCTTCTGTTTGCTATATTAATATCTATATATTGTATTTGACTAACTTATATCTAATTCTGCTTGTTTTTTATTTGATTGTAATTTTATAGGTATAGAAGAGTTGATGTTGGAACAACCCGTTATCGTGATTGACGAGACAGAAGCATGAAGAGCGTTAAATTTAATTACTTAAAGTCGAGTTTTTTTTATGGTTTTAGACTTTTAGACATTTGGCTTGTAATTTGCTCATTGGTTGTAAGAGATACTTTGTTGTGTTCTTTGGTCTGTAATTTCGGAACTCTTTTAATTTTACTAAGCTACTGGGTCTGTAAAATATGAACTCAATTTGGAAGTCTGGAAGTCTGGAAATCTGGAAGAATTGAATTTGAACTCAAATTTACAATGTCAGTTTTTTAGTTAAACCGGTTCCGGGTACCCGGTTTTCGTATACCCGGAAAAACCGTGTACCCGAAAACCGTGTACCCGGTTAAACCGGGTCGTATCCGGGTATCATTTTTCAGCCTTAAAAAAACCGGGTACCCGATACGGTTATTAAAACCGTATCGGGTACCCGGTTTTGCTCACCCCTAGTTGCCTGGGTCGTTCTTGGTATACTCCTATCCAACCGGATGCTCCAGTTGGTGGGTTTGGTGACCCGTTTCGGGCTTCTTCTTCTGGTGCTGCTGGGAGGGGAGATGATGATGATGATGATGATGATCAGGCGCAGTAGTGGCCGCTGTCACTACACCCCCATTTTGCAGCTGGTTTGGGGGAAGCTATGCTTATAAGCTGGTATTATCTATCCTTGTACTTTCTTTTATTGTATTTTCTTTTAGTTATTTCCCATTCCCTTTTGTTAGTGGTGTCCTTTAGGTTGCTGTTGTTGGTTGATTGTGTGATGTTGTGCTGTTAGCGTCACAATGAGGACACTGTGACATTTAGGTTTGGGGGAGAGTCTTTATTTATGTTGTGTGTTTAGTTTATTTAAAAAGAAAAAAATCATAAAAATTGAAAAATTTACAAAATCCAAAAACATGTTTTCATTTTATTAGGTCGAGTCTTGGTGAATTGAATAACAATGATGATAATTTGCATTGTTTTTGCATTTGAATCCCAAATAAGTTATCCATGTACATTGTTTTGACTTACTATTTTTGAAAACAAAGCTCATTTGACAAGTCTTGACCGTTTTTGACATACCTTATGCTAATTAGATTTGGTAATTTTTGTTGGTAAACCACTTAAAATTCTGAGGTCTATAGAGCTTCTTAGGCCAGGAACATCAATAAACTGGTCTCATTGTCTTTAGGCTTGAGTGTGGTACTCCTTGTGAAATATGTAACATTAAATTGCATAAGTGTGACATTCGTTTCTTGATACTATACGCGTTCGTTTGATAAGTGCATGAGGAAAGGTGATTTTTTTTGTTCAAATAAGCCTCACATAGCCAAAAAGACTTGATTTTATACCCTTATTATTGAGTTCTTTATGTTTAGCCCATTTGAGCCTTTTGTAGCCAGTTTTATAATCCATCTAATAGCTACATTCCTAGAATTTGCCTACCTTATCGGGACAGTCGCAGTTGCATGTTTTTCTTATCTACTTGTCTACTATAGTTGGGTCGGGACTTCTTCAAAAAGAATATCAAATGGGTGTCGCAAGTATGTTGGCAATTGTGTCATTTATTCCCTTTGTTGAGAAATGTTGTGAAGCAAAAGATTTGAAAAGGAAAAAAAAAAAGAAAAAAGAGATATGATGAAAAAGAAAAAGAAAAGAAAAAAAAATATGTTGCTTCATTGAATTGTTCAAGGGATAATGAAAGGGATTATACTACAGTCTAATGCATTTTTTAGAGAGCAATTTCGATATCTCTCTTGTGTTGTCAAAGTTTAAGATGATTTCTCTAGTCGGGTATTGGTTTCTGCTAGTCTTGTAGATTTGTTTTGGTAAGTGTCACTGCGACTACCGGTCTTAGCCCCACATTCCCATACGTGCCTTGGCACAATCCACTTCTATACCTTCACCCATTAGCCTCCCTTTTTGTCCTGATTCATGTACTTTATAGCGAATGCGTATTAGTTGGGGAAATTACTATCACGTTAGAATGCATGCATATTTCATTAGTTGAGTGTTTCTATTTCTTTCTATCTTCACAAAAATCACCCTTACATAAACTTATGAGTGCATGAGTGAATCCGCGAGAATCCGACAAATTGAGCCTTGCAAAATTGAAAGGTAATTGGTTTTTGTCTATACTACGGTATCATGTAAAATCTTGGAATATGAGCTGCGTTTTCTACTTTCTCGTGCCTTTGAATTTGTTTTATTGGCACAACTTGGTCATTACTTTGTTATAGATATGGATAGCTTGGGATTTGTATGTGCATTAGCATTAGCTTTGAGTTTTTCATTCACCATTTGTATGTTTGTCCTTGTATATTGTTGAGTGCTTTACTTAGGGACAAGCAAAGGATTGGTTTGGGGGAGTTTGATGATCATTATTTATTCACATATTTTATCCTTCCCTTATTTATATATAACTCGATTTACCGTATTTCCTTACTTATTTCTATGCTATTTTAGCTAGAATATCGATTCTGCCGCTTCTGTTATGTTTTAATGCAGATTGGATGCATTTGGAGATTTTTGAGTTGATATGAAGCATGGCGGAGTCGGATCGTAGAAGGTTAGGCACGGAAATCAAGAACGAAAGAGAAGAAATGAAGAAAATCGAAGAAACGAGCTATTTTGAGGGCTGCTCGACCGAGCAAAAGGCCCTTGCACGATCGAGTCGTGGTGATTGTTGCTCGATCGAGCAGATTCACTTTGCTCGTTCGAGCAACCCAATATTCTAACGGTTTTCGTATTTTCCTAAACTAGTTTAACCTAATTAATTAGATTTGTATTATAAAAGGAAAGCTCGTCTTTCATAATTAGCTATGCTTTGATATTAGAAACCTAAATTTAGTTTGCTTTGCCTCTGGATTTTATTCATAAGACGATTGTCTTTAGTCCAACTTGTAATCGGTATTGTTCAATCTTTCTTCGTTATTCAAATTAATTACCTTCTAGTTCTTAATTATTCTTTGTTATTCATTTCATTGTTGTTAAGCATGTTTTCTTTAATTATTATTGTTGTTATTTATATTATTATGAGTAGCTAATTTCCTTTCTAGGGTTGAAGGGGGATCTAGGATTGTAAAAAAGGGTAGACTAATTAATTGAATTGCAATTGCATGGTTATCGTTTGATTATCGTTTTAATTCTAATTGTTTGATTACTGGCCATGGTTAATTAACTAGTCTCGCGAATTAGGATTAACACCGACCGGGTTAAGATTAAGATAGGCTACGATAATTGAATAGAACTCGTTTAATGATAGCGATCGCATGTTAAATTGTAGATGTAAAGGGCATAATTGAATCGACCGATCTTGTGACCTTAGATAGCTTTATTGCATGATAGTTGATTTTATCCCTACCCCTGAACAATAATCCTAGTGAACCTGAGACCCTAGACTTTTAATCTCATTGTTTTCAACCTTATTAGTAAGTTATTGCTTATTATTAGTTATTGCTTATTATTAGTTGTTATTATTATTGTTATTGTTATTATTTATTGTTATTGTTGATTGCTTTTAGTTTAGAACTCAAATCTCAAACCCCGAATTGTTACTTAGAGACAAACCTAGTTTAACAGATTAGAATACTACCGCCTCCCTGTGGATTCGATACCTTGCTTACCGCTGACTATTAGTTAGTTGTAAATAAGGTTTTACTTTGATTAAGGTGACGCGACTTTACCCTTATCAACGAGGATAGGAAAGATGACAAGGATATAATTGTAAAAGGCGTATGTGAAAGAGTAAAATCCGTATGTGAAAAAGCACGTCCCTTAAAAAATTAATACTCCGTATTAAGCATGCCTTGATGTTTAAAAAGTACTCCCTCCTAGTCAATCATTTCTTCCCTCTTTCCTTATTGGGTAAGTCGGGTTTTCTTCCCTCTTTCCCTTTTTGGATGTGGGGTTGTGTGTTTTGTGTGGTCTAAATTCATTTCTATGTGGGGTAGTGTGTTTTGTGTGGTCTAAATTTATTTCCTTAATTTTTGTGTAAAAGGGAAAGGGAAAGAAATGAGTGACTAGGAGGGAGTATTTTTTTTTCAATTTTAAAATTGGTAAAAAAAAAGGCTTTATAAACTACTCCATTTAATCCAATCTAAACTACCATTTGACTTTTTGCGGTCTACGAGACGACACTTTGACCACGTTTTTCTTCATTTATATATTATTTTTTAGGGTCGAAAAAATAATTTTCCGAAACATCTTCTTATTACAAACGTAAAAATATCCATTTTATATATAAATTTCGAAGATTTGACTTAATATAATCGATGTCAATATTTAACAAGTTTGACTTTAAAAAGTAAGTGTGTATTTTGAATTTGATTGGAGGGAGTATTTTTTTACCCCTATTCGATCCAACCTGTATTTGACCCGACTCGTATGCAGATTCGTGCGACCCGTTTGACAGGTCTACTAATTACTGATTACCTATTACTTCAGAAATTGACAAGAGTTTCCGTAAATAACAAATTAAAGCAAAATTTGAATGCAATAATCTTTCCTAATACGCTAATAGTATTACCTTGTTCATATTCATATTCATATTCATATTCACCTAAAAGTAGTCTCTATAATTTCCAAAGTTTATTTTGTTTCTAAGTTTAACTAATAAGTTAAGTTTCCTATTGTTGTTATTATTATTCCAACTAGAATTTGCAGAGTTTCCTATTTTTATTCGGTCTACCTAGCCTTGTCCAGTCTATATATATATAAGTCCTGATGCAAAGGGCTGAGCATAACTCGCATAAGCACATATTACTATTGTTGTAGTGAGACAGAAGCAAGCATGGAAGAAGACGAAGGGATAGTAATCCCGTGTAAACACCTCTCCGATGAGAGGAGAACAATAAATCGAGTGATACAAGTAAAAATCGAGTATGGAGAGTTCGAAACGAGGATTCATTGTTGTGAACGTGACAGTGAATCCGCGGCTGCTTTTTCTACAAATTATTGTCGCGATAGCCTTTCAGATAAATTATTTGAACAAGTGTCCTGTAATCCTGTCGACTGCCAAGAATGCAAATCCAACATTATCAATTATTTCACGTCTGTCATCGCTCATCCTAATCCAGATGCTGTCTTTGCCGATCTTTGTACTCAACTTAAGGATTATTTACACCAACGTATTCCGGATCCTGTTGTACTCCCCTTCACCCCTAGCGCATCTTCCATTGCCAAATTAGGCACCGATATGATAAATATCATACGTGACCAAAATCCTGTGATAGAATTAGTCTCTTACCATATCAATAATTTCACGGAACGACATTACTTGCCCCACAGACACGGTAATGATGATCGTGAATGGCTTGTCACTTGGTTGGGGGCTCGGTACCCCCATCCCATACACCCTCGGCTGTATGACCTCAAGCTGGACAAGGTAGATCGACAAAGTCCGGAAGCTATAGATTTCACATGTCCTATTTGTCTTAAAGACCAAGTTAACAGGTCTGTGGATGCACAAGTAGATCTTGAAGAGGGGCATGAGGACGATTTAGTTGCTTTGCCTTGTCAACATATCTTCCATGAGTCATGCATTAACTTATGGCTCGACCGTGGTAATTGCTGTCCTCTGTGTCGCTTCCAATTGCCTAATTTGCCTAACATTTGTGTTGCTTGGGATACTCATCCGTATTCAAGCATTGGAAAGTTATTTGCTTGCAAATTCAGGAAACATCAAGAGTCACTATGTTCTACTACAACACTACAACAGTAAGTCTACCTTAAGACGGACGAATATATCCGTCTTAACAATAGGGTTAATGTATTGATCGCAACTCTTTTTCTCTATGATCCCTTTAGTTGGTGTATTCAATAATTTAGCCGTAAGCATATTTCCTTTCCTTATTGCTCAAGCATATGTTTGATGGGTTTAGGCCGAAACCAATTTTGCTTAACCACTCAAGGATCAGACTCCATTTATGTTAAATTTACGAAACTGGAAGAATTATGGGACGACCTGAGAAGTAATTGAGCCATATCGACCTGCATGAGAAGGATCAGGAGGTGATTAAATGTTTATTAGGGTTAAATGACAGTTACAGCTCCGTCCGAGGAAACACTCTCATGGTGAATCTAGATGCTACAGCCATGGCAGCAAGAAACTCCGGAAACCAACAGTCACAACGTAAATTTGTGTAACAGAAATACCTCATTGATCAATTGTTTTACTTTTCAAATTCTTGTTTGTACATGAACTTAACAAAAAATTGCCAAGTTACCTTAGAGCACATCCAAATCTATGCCTACTTTTTAGATACATAAGCGTAATATTGTGCCATAGGAACGACGAAAGCAATGACTAATAAGCCTCCAACCACCAGACTGAATTGACCTCGCTTCTCTTCAGTCTCTTCTTTTGACTTGAAATTCGATTCCCGCTTGTTGTCTTTGAATGATGGGCCGCCGGGGTCAGGCAGACCATCAATAGCCGCTACTAGCCGCTTGGCACTGGTGTAAACCGCTTCATTGTATTTTTCCTCAGTTGCCAATACTGCAATTTCAGCAATAGTTTTCTTTAATCAACTGTCCACATAACATTACCACGAGAATAATGAGAATTTGCGCTATTAGTTATACCAGGAAGATTTTCGGAGACAGTAGCATCCAGAATAGTGTCTCCCACAGCCTTGACGAATGACGGTCCTCCAGTGACAGCCCCTTCCTTTTGGCTTGTCACAAGGACGACAATCCCTTTGTTGTCGCCGTCTTCAACTGTAGGATACCATTTCTCCAAGACTTGGTCAGCAAACTCAAAAGCATCGGCTTTGCTCTAAAAGCAAACAAAAAATAGTTCAGGATAACTAAATTTGTCACCTTTTAACCAAACAAAAAAGCAAAAAGGCAACATTTTATCGTAAAATGGTGGCATTTTACACGTCTTAATTTCAGAAGAAAATAGTTGGCCTAAACAAGAATTTGCCATTAACAAATACAGTCTATTATGGAACTTCTAACTAGGTCATCGTTAATTATATGTCATATATGATACAGTTAAGAATCGATCACGCAAGCACATGGTTGGAGTAAGAGAGCTCTTACGACTTGAGTTAAGTCGTGTTTTTAGTAATAGACTGACTAATAACACAGTTGATGGTGGATACTAACATCAGTAAATAAAGAAGCAAAGTTTGCAGCATAATGTGATGAAAACTTACAGTTAATTTCCGAACAGTGATAAGATTAATATGAAAATTCTTCCTGGACTCTAAATCAGATAACAAGCGTTTAAGATCAGATTTGGTGACACGGCTAAGAACACCAGCATCATCAACAACATATGAATCTTTTGGTGGACCGTCATTTATAACATCGAATTCAGAAGCATTAGCAATGCCAGAAGGCGAAAGCGGGGAGAAGCTAAGTGCCATAGAAAGGGCAAGGGCAGCTAATCCATGGTTAATATGAGAAAACAAAGTTGTTGGTAGTGTAAGAGATGATGTTTTTTGTGATAAATTATGTTGTTTTTTGAGGAAACAAGAAATGGGTTTTGTGTAAAGAGTGGAATATGAGTGTTGTTGGGGTTTGTGTATGGTGAGAAGTGGTGAGAATTTGGGTGGAGAAAGAAGGGTTTCCATTGGAGCTAAGTGAAGTGAAGTGAAGGAAGTTAGTGTGTTTGATGAGGAGATTTCATTTGAGTAAAGATGAGCATGTTTGTTTGTGATGCTTGAATTTGCTAGGAAATTGGGTGGTTCATGTTTGTTTTGGTTTTGAATTGGGTTGTTCTTACTCCACTCAAATAGATAATGTTCTTGGTCCACCATAGTAGATTTTGTACTTCTTCCAATAGTCAATGAAGTCTTAGGCTAGTTTAACACGTTATAACTGGTGTTTACAAACTTAGAAAGGGCTGATTTTTTTTCAAATCGATCATCTTTCCGAGAACTACAATTTGAAAAAAAAATTGTCGTATTCGAATGTTGTGGCTAGGAGTTTTTGTATGTCAAAGTTTCTTTTACCGAAGAAACTTTGAATGACCATATCTCTTGGTCAGGAGTTCCAAACTCGACAATTTTTTATTTCAATTCATAGTTCTCGAAAATATGTTCGATTTGAAAAAAAATCGTCACTTTCTGAGCTCGTAAACACGAGTTATGGCCTCTTAAACATTTTCGAATATAAGAATTGGGTATTTCGTGTACAACGTCAAACCTCAGGTACCGCGTAAATTTTCCATTTTTTTTTAAATTGTCAAATAATATCTCATATATTTTGTTCTTCCTTATGTATTTTACTTTTATTTTACACATTCTCATTTTCCGTCATAGACTTCTGACCTCTCACAGCAAGCAAGTAAAAGAGCTACTAGGAGGGCAAATGAGAGAAGGTCTATAAGAGATCGCACTCAAGACATTTTGTTTGTTTTACAAAGACTTGTGTTCAACGTGACTATACTATAGCTAAATGAAATTGTATATTACGAAGTCGTAAGCTAATCAATAAAGTTGGCATTAATTCGCCTTTTAACGAATAAAATAAAACATTAGGATTCTAACTCGGGCAATTGACAATTTTCTATGCATGACAATTTACTAAGAAAACAGTGTGTGATTAATCTCTCAGTCTGTTTTTCAAAGCTTTATCTCATCACAAAAGTTTAAGTGCGTACTCTATTTCGCACCTCCAACTTCAAATTTGATTTCAGAGATTAAATAAGTGTCTGAGTGTACACCTATAAGACCATGTTCTTTTAGATTGAATTTTGCAATAAATGTCTATGTCTCATTTCAAATTTATATAAGAAAACTATGTAATTACAATAAATGTCTATTATGTATCATTTCATGAGAAAAACTACACTATTATTTTTAGGGTGCTGATTTTCGCAGTACACATTTTACTCATTCCAGTACACTATTGACGTTTATAGCCCTCTCATTTCTCCTCCCATTTTCCCTCTCTAACTTCTCTCTAATCTATTCTCCCTAATTTCACCCTATGAGCAAAATTTTAATTACATGTTAGTTGTGTACTACATTAGTAAAGTATTTTCATAACACAAGTAATTATATAATGCTTTGAGCCTTTGATAATTTATGTGTTTTCTTGATAATTATTTTACAAACACTTCTACTATAATCATAAACTACAATTATAAATAAAAAATAAAAAATAAAAAATAAAAATAAATCCAAGCAATTATTATGTCCAGTACTACATTGGAAAAAAAAAAAAACATTCATTTAAACTATGTAAGTACTAACTACTACGTAGCTAGTTGCCGTCCAACATTCACCGGCGGCCACCTGTTAAAACACCCCCACCGTCAGCCACCTGCCATCTAGCCGCCAACACTAGCCGTATAACCTCTCTCTTCTTGCACCTCTCCCTCCTGCAAGTCATCCTTCCCGGCCAGTCGGTATATCGAACGAAAATCGACGACGCATGCGTCCTTTTCGTCAGCAACAACACCACTACCACGAAATTCCATCCACTGCGACTACCAACCTCCTTCTGCCATAACCAGCATCAAGCAACCATCACACCTATCTCCGATAACCTCACCGGCGTACCGCTTACTATACAATCGAGCCTCGACACTTGCATTTGTCGCCTCAAATGTCAGCCTATGTATGTGTCACCTCGTGTGCCGCCCTCCTTCATTATACACCTTCGCACGCTGCCCTTCTTTACGGCGGTCATCCTTTTCGGGCCACCGCCGCTCCTCGTGTTGCCCTCCGACCAACATTGAACAACTAATAAAAAAATCTAACTTATCTCAAACCCTAATTGAATAACCAAAATCTTAATTATAAAGAAACAAAAAACAACTAATTTGATTGATAGATGGTAATTTATGAATTATACATGTGCTCTTCATTCAATTTAGGTTTCATAATATAATCTGATAGATTTGAGAGGTGGCATGGTTGCATTTGGAGAGAATTAGGTTTGTTTTCTTATTTTAGTGAGGGTAGTTAAATGGAAAGAACGGTGTAAAAAGTAGTAAAGTAAGTAAAATTTGTACTGCGAAAATAAATTCCGTATTTTTATAATTACGAAAAAAGATATCATTATCTTGTGATATAAAATGAATATATAAAATGAATCACTAAATACACGTGTCATAACATTAATCAATAAATAATTTACTAAAAAAATTAAGAATTTATAAATACCGTGCAATAACACGGGATTTATACTAGTTATTTCCAATTCACTATTTTGTTACTCTTACCTTCAAACTCTTCACTCGGTAACATCTAAAATCAAGAAAAACAAAAATTTGCATTGACATCTAAACTTAAGAATACTCCCGACGTCCCGATCAATTGTTATCCTATTTCTTGTTAGGGTGTCTCAGTCAATTGTTGTCCAATCTATATTTGGAAGATTTTCTATGTATAATTTGATCACCAATTACACTATTGTCCCCTTGTTATCCACTAAGTGAAACCCCAAATGATCTTCTACTCTTTTCTTGATATTTGTGTCAAAATAAATGACAATAATTAACCGAAATGAACGTAACATTTTTACATCTACTTGATCATAATCCAATCCACATTACTTTCCAATATATTAAATTGAGTGTCTTCCTTTCTCCTTTTCGAACAAGTTGGCAAGCGACCTCCATTTACTTATCCATAAAATAATGGTACTTTGATAATGGGAATAGTGGAATACCTTGCTGATTGTAAGAGCACCTTATAAAAAGGAAAAGTTTTAAAAAAAAAAATTAATCAAAATTTTCACAATAAGTGAATTGTACCTCCGATATACTACCACATATAACGCAGTTTTTGAGCTTTACAATAAAGTTTTTGAGTAAAGTATTAACATTTATGAGTTATATTATAAAGTTTTTGAGTTTATTAATTTGAACATTAATATAAAAAAAAAATTACAATAAAACTCAAAAAACATCATATATAAATGTAAAATGTAATTTATAAACTTTAAAAAACTCAAAAAAAATGTACAAAAACTCAAAATCATACTACTTTGAGGTAGTACCTCCGATGTATAATCTTTTTTCTCAAATTTTCATGCACATTAGGAATATCCTTTAATTATATTCCTTGAGATATTTTAGTTACGTATATTTACGTAATTAAAATATCTCGAGGAATATAATGAAAGGTTATTCCTAATACATGACTCGTATTGTATTCCAAATTTGTTGTGTATTATTAATCTCCATGCTCACTAAACACCTGTTAAGAAAATCAAAATGAAAAGAATTGAATTATGTTTTCATAAAAAATTGAAATATACAATTACTTTTCTTATTATTTATTAGAAAAACATTTTGATGGTGGGAGTTTAATGGATATTGACACAATTACCGCCTTCTCCTCTCACAAACCTAATATTTAATATTCTTACATGGTGGGATTTTAATGGATATTAACACAAAAATAAAATACTTTGAGGCGTTTTATGGGTTATGACTCAAGAGAAGAGAAGGTGAGGGGAGGATTGGAAAATATACTTCTTCTAATATTCAGTAAGTCTTGCTTAAGACAGACATTATCCGTTATAAGCTTAAAATGAGTCAAATATTAGCATATGGTGATAATAAAAGCAAAAATTTTGGGGTGATTTAATATGTATTTAATTCGTTTTAAGCTTAAGACGGATATAGCTGATCTGAAATAAAAATTTGTGGTTAATGATATAATCGTATATTGTTTACAATGCGTTAATAATGTAAGTGGAGGAGAATTTGCTCTTTCACTTGCTATAAATACTCCATATTATTGTTGCTCTCCATATACAATTATTCATCAATCAAACTACAAAGCAAATCAAGCTAAATTTCATCCGCTGAAGAGGCGTTAATAGCACATAAATCGAAGAGAATGGAAACGACGAATGTACGCTTAACCAAATCACAAATTCTCGTTTAAAACAACATTATCCGTCTTAAGCGGACCATCTCATTTGTGTTTTTGTCTATGCATTCTTATGTAGTTATATACACAATTACTTGACCTGTTTTAAGCTTAAAGATGAATAATACCGTCTTAAGTGGACAGTGATTTATTAATTATTAAATTAAATACAAAAATAATTCTATGTTAATCTCTTACATTCGTATTTTTGTATACATGTATCGTATCTTGCAGGCAAATTTTTTTGGACAATACGGGCCATACGGTCGTCAAGGACCCTCGACCTTCAACTTCGTCCTTGACAGAACCGAAAGAATTAGAACTATTACCGTCTCGGCTGGGGATGTTGTCGATGGCATTGGTTTCGAGATCGTGGATCAATATGGCACGTCCAAATCAGTGTTTTATGGTGGTCATGCCTATCAAACTGTCTCGGTAATCTTCTTATTGATGTTCTCACTTAATTAAAATACTCATCACATATATCTAAGAAAACGTAACATCATTAAAAAAACAGAGGCAGTAGTATTTACGTTTATGAGTTTTTGTAATCGCATACTGATGTAGTGCTGTATATATATGTATGTATATGTAGGTACGTTTGCGAGACGCGGAAAATATAACATATATAAGTGGATCGTATGGCGATTATGCCGGAGACGGAAATCTTACGAATGTGGCACAGATCTATATTCATACCAATGTGATTCAGGATGGATATGGACCCTATGGCTTGTTGCAGGGTTGCATCAACATTAAGTCCTTCAAATCTCCTTACCCATCTGGTGGTTCTATTGTTGGCTTTTCTGGAGCTACTGGACATTTTGTTCAGTCCATTGGAGTCTATGTCAGCAACTGAGCACGGTACGTCTATTGTTGTATTCTTGTATTTCGTATTCCGTGTTCAACGTTTACAGATTTGCTTACGATTATTCCTTCTTCCTTAATAAAAAGGGTAAACAATCGATTAGGAGTCACTAACTACTCTTGTTACATATATCAACGTCGTGTTATTCAGGACACTTACAATCAACATTGACGAGCAATGCTCGTGGGACTGTTGGTGAACGATCCTATCTTTATAGGATGACTTTCACTCTTATAATTAGTTGTTTTTTTATGTGTGAAAGGAGCAACAAGAGCGATTATGATGTTGATGGGGTTTGAACTCGAGTCATGAGTACCACCACTTACAATCAACGAATCGCAATGTTCTTCATGTTTCTGTTTTTGAATGATTTGTAATCGACTAATCGCTCATGTAGTAATGTTTACAATCAACAGCTTTTATTTTCAATGGAGGTAAAGTGTGATGTGAAATAAGCAAAGTGATTCGATAAATGTTACTCCTAAAATATAACAAGAACATTCACTTGTTTACACACGACAACATAAACAAGCGTACATCTGACCTTTTATATGATTCCATATATGGAATCAAATTCGATACCTTAATTGAATTAGTTAAATCCCTAACAACCATATTGGCTTGAGATGTTGTATCCAGAAAACAATTGAAAGTATCGATATTTCGTATCACTGAAGCAATTAAAGCCACGGGACGAGACTTCATTTCTTGACTGAAGAATTCCATAGTAGTAGCTTCAACTTTTGCGTTATCGGACATAACACAATCATCATTCTTGTAACCAAACTTTTCTGTACCGGAAACTAGACCTAGTGGGGTAGGGCGCGATTTGCTATCAACAGTTTCTTCACGTCGTAGAAGAAGAGTAAGTACTCGAACAAGATGAGGGATACATGCTGGGTCATATATTACATCGGCTCCCAAACTGCAGGCAGTTAGAACAAAGAAATTGAGTCTCTATACACTATCTAATCTTCAGTTACATGTTAAATCTCTACAATCGAAAAACTCAAAAACAGTCTTTTCAGTTTGGGTATCTCCTGTGGGGTGTGCGAATAAGGTTTTAATAACAACAGGGGCGTCTTAAAATAAATGGAAGCCCTGTGCTCCACAAAAAAAATGAGGCCCCAAATATGAATGTACAAGTGTACTATGCTTCAAGGTTGGGAATAAATTCCATCAATAAAGCTTTTAAATTTGATGACCAAAACCGGAGGCTCGTTTTCCCCGCTCGTGGCTGCACATGGCCTTAGACACCTTGAGTAACAGAACGGAAATATGGATCCCTCATCCCTCAACAAGGTCACTAGGTTCAATGAGTTCTTAGTTAAATGGAGTAATCAGTTGATTGTTTTTTATTCCTTCTAAATATGCTAGTGTGGTCACTCTGGTTTTTGACTCCACATTTTTCACCAACTCGCATTTTAATCCGCATTTTATCATATTCCTTTTCTTTTTTTGTGCAAACAAAAAAAGTGAGTTTACGGATGGACTAAGAAAGTATATGGGATAACACACTTAGCCCAGATAAAAAAAAATAGCAACCTTCACTTCTTTGTAGAGTTTCTATAAATTTGTTGTCGCATATCTGAGACGCCGAAAGGTAAATACACAAAGCTTAAGAGTAACCTTGACATCAAATCCTTGCTGTTTTTTTTCTACGAGAAAGTTTCAGTCAGCTAAACACCTAAAAGGAACTATCAGAGAGAAGCTCCCCTCAATTACCAATTTAGGGCCAAAACTCTAGTCTCCCCGAGGAGATGAGATCGCAATAGACCATGCTAAATAATACGAGGTATGTCATCAGCTAATTTTTCTTCCAAAGGAAATTTGTTATCTTTGAGTCGTCTATGGTCTACATATATATCCGAACACCAGAATGGATGGTTTGCCAAAACTGACTTATCTATTACACTGGCGTGCTACAGGTATAGTTGTGTCTGTGGCATAAAGTTCATAGATAAATAAATTAAACATCAGCATATAACAATCACAAATTCTCATTTGTGACGGGCATATCCTTCACAAGCTTGTGAGTTGTGACGGCTCAAATAATATCCACATGGCTAGAAAAAGACAAGTCATTTGTGATTCCCTAGATTTGTCTCAATTACCCAAGTGGAAGATACTTGATCCATTAGAAACTTGTGACAGATATATCCGTCACAAGAGAGACTTACTGGCAATATAACAATTGCAAACAACATCCGGAAATGACGTAAAGAGAACTGTTAGTTCTTACACAATATCTGGCATGAAGTGCTGAAGCTCGCTTTCCCTCGCAGATTCCCACGGCAGATGAACACATTGGACCTGAGTCGAAGGATAATACACGAAGTTGATATATAATTTTTTTTTACTGCAAAACAAGCTCTTTCATGATATTATAGCAAGATAGATTTAAACGGAATGTACTTCTAATGCATACCATCAGAAAACTATCTAGATTAGTCAATATTGTTATTGGTCATCATGTGCATACAAAACTGACGAAGGAACATTTTTTTAAGACAAAGAAAAAGTTATAAGGTTCTTTAAAGAGAAAACACATACGAATGTAGAAAATAAGAGACAAGAGTAGGACGCAACTATGTCACTGCATGTTCCTCTCGTCATAGCTCAAGATACGGAGTACTATTCATCGTCGACTACTTTTCAAAAATCAGTGAACCAATTGACAGTGAACCAATTGAATGTGGGCCTGTTATGTATATGCATTTTCCTCTTGTCAGAGCTCAAGATAACTGCATTTTCCTTTTCCAATAAAACCAAAGACTTGCTATTCTTTGGCTTTGGAGTAACGGAAGAAAGAAAGGCTCGACTCTTAAGGTCTTTCCTTGGCTTTCGACAAGCCATTTCCGGAAACCCCCTCCGATTGCCTGGTTAAGTCTTGCGCTTTGGCATCAGTTCGAGGGAGCGAGGTAAAAAAAAATATGTATATATAAAAAAAGGAAGGCAATTCCTAATTTATTAGTCAGGAGCGCCAAAGGGCTCACTAAACTTACATGCTTGTGGCATGTGATGTAGCAGACAATTGATGCAGATTGTGAAGTGATGTTCATTATGGGTAATGTGGAAACATCTTTGTGTTCAACACAAAGAGTAGGGGTCAGTAGGCTGCTTGCATATGTCATAAACCATGATTGGTGGTAAACCACTCTCTACTAGCATTATTCACTAACTCGGAGAAATGAATATTAGAGAACCAAACACAAAATCACACTCTACCTCACCATGGGTGCACGGGATCCTTTTCAGGAGCTGAGGTAATGTTCATATTGTCCATTTATAATGAGCCATTGACAATATTCATGACATCATAAAAGGAAAAACACTAATGCACTAGCATCAACTGGATCATTAAGGCAAAAGAAAACGTATTTGCACATGTCCAAACAGTGGAAAGATGATTAAGACTTACAGCAGACGAGCCAGAGACAGATTTGCTATCGATATTGCCAATCTTATTCATTTCCAAATTAACCTTCAAGTTTGCTAAAGTTGACGCATCACCGTCAGTCAAGATCACCTGGATTTATGGCAAAAATTGGAAGGAGAGAGATCAAGAAATAAGAATATATCAACACAGAGTAGTGGGGTGAAAACGGAAAAGGTTTCTGAAGATCGTAGATGTAGGAAGAAGATGTTGCAAAGCCATAAAATCGTAGACCACCGCATCAAAAGGCATGCAGAAAAATGAGAGAAGTAATTTCAAACAAATCAATCCACATAGAATAGAAGGAATAGAAGAAGAAGAAGAAAAAAAATGTAACACTGCCAAGAGCCAAAGGGGCATAGCGGATGTATTTGTGATTCTGAGATAGAAGACAGAACAAGTGATGAAAAAGAGAAACGAGCTCTACAAAAATGGTTGAACTTGCAAAATTTTATGACGGATAAGGTGTTAGATGCTCTGACCTCTGAAATTTGTTTCAAGAGGTCTACATGTTCAGCATTATTGGATATATACGGTTACATCATGTAAAGTACAATCACAATATCAAACGCACTAGCACAATTGAGAACAGTCCCTCGATGCCTTCTAGTCCAGAAATATGGGGAAAGGCAAAACCTATATAAAGGTATGCCTCATTGGCAATTTTATCAAGATTACAGCACAGGATATATACTGTATAAAGTAATAATGAAAAAAAAAAAGTTACATTATATCAGACCTGTGACGCTTTAGCATGTTGAAGACAAATGCCAACCAGGCCTACTCCAGATCCAACCTGTTTCACATCCAATAAACAAGGCGCGATTATTTTTCAGCTGATTCAATACTAGAGTCTTCAGAACTTCAATGCATCACATCAAAAATAAAATGCAATTTACATAATCAGAGTGGCAAAACAGGCCAAGTGATGGCACACAGACTGCTACAGTGCTCATGTAGCACATT
The DNA here is from genome assembly GCA_022085475.1 of Heliosperma pusillum. Taxonomy (NCBI): domain Eukaryota; kingdom Viridiplantae; phylum Streptophyta; class Magnoliopsida; order Caryophyllales; family Caryophyllaceae; genus Heliosperma; species Heliosperma pusillum. Next base: position 104,736 of record JAIUZE010001819.1, on the reverse strand, counting down.
AATCGCAAATTCACATGATTAAGATGACGGCAAGCAAACACGGAAGAAAAAACATGCTTATTTCACACAAGTAAGCCCAAAAATGATGCAGTCGTGGTCTTCTGGATGAACTATTTTTTTCCCTAAAAATGCATCATTGCTATACATTACCTCAAAACAAGTTTTTCTTGTAAACACCTCAGGGAATGAAAGAATGAACTCAGAAAGAAAAAGACTAGACGGCCAAAGAGCACACCTGCAGGTATTACGAAGAACATATAAGCTTTACTAGGAATGTGGAAATGGAAAATAGGTTGCAGACTTTTGGTGCCAAGAGTCCAGTGCAAATCCACGTAAAACTAATGGACAAGGAATAACCCACTATTCCACTAACCAATATAGCTACAAGCAGCAAAACTGAGTTATTAGTGTACTATGTAATTTTTAACGAGTTACGTCTTGGTGCATTGTAAATTTTCTACGGGATCATTTGTTTGTCTATTTGATTAATTTTTAATTTTTTAATTGTCGCAGATTAGAATGTCTTTATTTGCAGCCAACTTTTAAAAGCAACAATTTTGCACGGGTTTAACACTAGTTGAGCAAGAATATATATCCATAATATCATATACTCACAAGAAACAAGGGTTATTTAGTTATCACATTCTTCAAACATTCTGTGCTTTGAACTGTTTATCTATTATATACGCACAGAAAAATAGAAATCAATGTCTATATATAAAGATGAAAAGCAGCATATACGCACAAATTAAAACAGAACTCAAAAACAATGGTCACCAGATTATTAAGTTGAAATCAGCTTCTTTTTGTGGCTTTTATCGTTTGGGTATCAATGCCAGGTAAATTGTAAGTTAAGAAGTTTCGTTCATAAAAATTCCTGATTGATCAACGACAAATTCTAAATCTTACTTCCAATAAATAGCATATACTAAGAAAAAATAATGGATAAGAAAAGAGAAAAATATCCCATATGATATTATACACATAACAGAAATAAAAAAATATAGCTATGAGAATAAAGCTTACCCAGTATCGCCTTGCAGCATGTTAAGAGAACATCTCAATGGTATAAGAACCTTCATTGGGCCTGGAAAGGGCAAATTATTTACATAAATTAGAAAAAAGTTGGGAGAAATCCGCCAACAGGAAACAGTAAGTCGAATTTCTTATTTGGCTCTTAGATAAATAAAAACCATGTCCTTACTATCGTTAAAAAGAAATGAAATGCATTTGACAACCCATGAATCCGCCTTTTCTGCCCCATTTTCCTTCAAATTTTTAAAGAGTGAAGTCAGAATCTAACAGCATGTGATTGTAACCACTATTAACAAGAAGGCACTAGGACTCTAGGAGGACAGAAAAAAACAAAAAAACTCCGGAACCATAACTGACCTTCACTGATACCATGTAACAAGCATAGCGTTCATAAAACTCGTCCAGTATAGTTCCACCAGTTGATTCGATTTCTCTAATGAGGTTCTTCATAACACTTTTTAAGTAGGGTTCATGACCGTATGCATCCTGCAATAGTCAATAAGATGGAGCACGGTTCCCCAAATACTTCTGAAAGTTATTTTATTACCTATATCTCCGTCTTAACCACTAGGCCGTCCTAATATCCACAAACGCCCACGTAAAAAGAAGCAAGAGAAGCTGATCACAAATTCACAATCTTGATGTTGAAAGTCAACACAGGGGGTTACAGGATACAAACTAATGAACATCTATTTGATACAGTGAACCATCCCTTATTCCCTTGGCAACTCAACGTCTTGGATAGGTACTAACTAGTAAGTCTTGCTTAATACAAACTATCCGTCTTAAACCTTAAGACGGGCAAATAATACCACATGGGGCTAACATGGACAAAAATATTGGCATTTCCTAGGCAACTTGCCATGTGATTTGATATATATTTGACCCGTCTGTCTTAAATGCGAATTTGTGCTAACCTATATGCAAGCTCAAGTTCAATTCTTGTAAAAAAAAAGGATGATTCTTCTTCTTCTCAACAACTAGAAGAAACAAACCATTAAAACAACATTACTCAAGTACCACAAGGGCTTGCAGGATAGGGGACAGATGTACGCGACACAAAGAGGTTGTTTCCGAATGACAAAGTGCGAGAAACTAAAATGGTGCTTACAGGTTTATTAATGCAATGTAACCAAATGAAGTGTTGGACATCCTGTGTGATGGACCCACCTCCGCATTTCCTGCAAAATTACCAAGTGCATCATTTCAAAAAAAAAAAAAAAAAGGTTTCAAGAATATAAATTTTGCAAATTAAATTGAGAATGAGATTGAGGGGTTACCTTGCGAGGGTAAGTAAGTGTTGAGGAGGTTCCATGGATTGAAAAGCTGCGAGTAAGTGTTGCTCTAGGAGGTCCATAGTCGTCATGTTCTGCTCCATGCTTTTAATTGGATTTGGCAGCTTAATATTGATTTGGGGTTTAACTTGGGTTTATTATCAACCAAATAGGTTAGGACGTTAGGTTCGATAATCTTTATCGGATCCACAACTCTCCTCTAAAACGGTCCTGGAATGAACCAGACAAAAAAAAAAGTTATGCCAAATGAAAGAATTTAATTTTGCTTGGGTAACGAGGAATCCGTAGCCGCTATCTTTGGTGCACTCTAGGTAAAGCCTCGAGTATACGTAATAGCCTGCAAACCACGCATACCAGGTAAGCCACCCAGGGTGTCAAGGTTGGAGTTTAGAAGATATAGCCTCAGGACATGAATACTCCACAAGAAGGCTTGAACTTGAGACCCTTGAAAATTTTACTCAAGTTTTAACCACTAGACCACACATAAGCCACTATCCACCCCCGCAATGAGGTAAACAAGAGGGTCGAGGGTTCAAAGCTAAAGTGTTCACCAAACCTTACATTGTATTTCATCTGTCTCTTTCATTTTCTTACCTTTATTTTTATCACAAAAACCAAGGAGAGGGGAGGAAACCATTTATAGGTAGTGTTATTGGATGTCAAGTGGATAATAATGTAATTGAATGATCAATCACTCATTACAAGCATGTCTAATATAGAAAGGTAATAATAAATGAGACACTCAAAAATGAAAAAACATATTAAACAAATGATCAAGATGGATGGAGTATTAAACAAATGACCATACCTTACGTAGTATTCCCTCCGCCACAACCGACCCCATTCGCGACCCCGCTCATTCTTTTTGGCCCAACTCAATCGTCTTCCGCCATTTAGTTAACATAAACGAAGTCAAGAATCCAACGACTACAACCCAGGCAGTTTGGATAATGTAACTTACCGTGTTATTATCACCCACCCCTAATAATGATAATGTAACTTATCATGTGATATAAAAACAAACCTTATATATTCAGGTTAGAAAACGAATCATTAGGGTCACCCGTAAAATCATAAGTCGTGTTTTTGAGTCGGGTCAGTTCAGTTCAGTTCAGGTCATCCCTAAACCGAGCAAGAAGTCCTTGTGAAATGTGAATGAAGAAGCACGGAGAAGAAGCCACACTCCAAGACTAAAAAATAACACGACGGCGGTTGTGAATTAACAAACCGCCTAAATATAAGCGTTGAATGTCCACATTGCACAAGCTTTTATTCAATTCCTCGCCACTTTCTAGAATCTTCTTCTTCTCCTCTCTTCCTCCTCACTCTCCTCCTCGCTTCTCTACCATGCCGCGCAACAACAACAAGGTTTCATCTCTCACTTTACTTTTCTGTAATTTCATTTATTTTAATTTTTATTTATTTTTTGATTGATCGTGTTTTTGTTTAATTCTGCCGAATATTAGCGTATTTTAGCGTGGTTAGCGCCTTAAAGGCGTTGTTTAAGGTGATTAATCCGGAATATAATTACTTTTGTGCAATTTAATTTATTTAATTTAAGTTATTTGAATTTTTATTTGTTTGCTTGATCGTGTTTTTGTTTAATTGTGTCGAATATTAGCGTATTTTAGCGTGGTTAGCGCCTTTGAGGCGTTGTTTGAGGTGATTAATCCGGAATATAATTAATTTAATTTTTTTAAAATTATTAGAATTTTTATTTGTTTGCTTGATCGTGTTTTTGTTTAATTGTGTCGAATATAAGCGTATTTTAGCGTGGTTAGTGGCTTAGCGCCTTAGAGGCGTTGTTTGAGGTGATTTAATCCGGAGTATAATTAAGTGCATTGTTGAATTGATTAAATACAGCGTTACTAATCCGGCATTTTTTGAGGTTATTATTATTATTATTATTATTTTATTTTGTTCCCGATTAAATCACCTGAACAATGCACTCAATTATCGGCCGGATTATCACCTCAGAAGTCAAAACGCCGGATTAGTGTGGTGCTTTTTCATCATTTCGGATGACATGCTTCAATTTTTTCATCGGTCTTGCATAAGACTATTATTAAATGAAGCGTTGTGGATTTGTAATGATGGACTAATCGCTGATAATGTATGCTCCTTGACGGCTTTTTATTATCTCCTCCTAGACGGATTATAGAGGTTTTGTTTGATAGCAAGAAGCAAAGACGGTCTTAGACCAACCCATAAACCAGATAATTAAGTTTAACATAAATACTTGGGAGGTCTTAGGTGAGACAGACTCATATAATACTCGCTATATCGAGTATCATTGTGTCACTGATGGTGGTAATCTAATTACAAAAATTGGAATCTTATTTGCTCTTAGCCTCCTAGACTGGTAAAATATCACATTGACTCTTCATCAGGAGACTGGTATCACCTCCTAGACTGAAATATTTTGTTGCTCGGGAGCTTGGACTTGAGTTCGTCGTTTGTTCTGGATTATATTGTGTGAATGCGAGTATCAAACCTATTGACAGAGAAGTTGATGAAATATAGTGTCCTGGTAGACAGCCTTCTATGTTTCTGTATATTGGTGAACCATCTGGCTTCTGCCCTTCGTTGTCTAAGGTGGTCTCTGTGTGAATAACAGAATTAGTTTGTGTGTGTGTAATGAAGTTGTGTATACTTGCGCTAGTGGGAGTTTCACTTTGACTGCTGTTCTGTAGAACGGTATGTCGTAATGTGCGTGTAGACTTTATTTTCATGTGAATATTCTTCAACTCTAATTAATGTAATGGTTTTTACATCGGAGTAGTACATCGTCATAGTCTCTTGCATGCTAGCGTTTTTTTCATTATTGATTGTAGATACTTATCCAATAAGTGTGTTATTTGTTTGCTTTGTAATTGAAATATATGAAGGGGAAGAGCACAAATCGCAAAGAAGAAAGGTGGAAAGTAAAGTCGACAAATGGTGGATCATCTTCGAGCACACTAGCTGACAACCTCAGTGCAGCTATGGTAACTGAACCGAATGAAGTATCTGGACATAGGGCAATATGGAGGCCTAAATCTCATGTAGCTTCGAGGGATGTCACACTTAGTCAAGTTGCAGCTTCAGTTGGAACTAAACAAATAGCGAATGAAACTGCTATTGAGAAGTCCAAGACATCTTTGAGCTCACTGCCCAGAGGGAAATTATTTGAGACTTTTAACGTTGATAACACCACCTATTCACATGCTCAAATCAGAGCGACCTTTTATCCAAAATTCGAAAACGAGAAATCTGATCAGGAGGTACCTTTTCCATTACGTCTCTTTGATTTTCGGTATTTTGTTTGATTATTTTGCATCACTAAATGTCATTCGGTCAATGTATATCCTAATTCCACAGACAACCTTTTTTTTAATTAAGTTATTAACGAGTGAGAAAGCACCAAGGCCAAGGATTTTTCACAAATTTGTCAGTCACAACCTTAGCTCACTGATATGAATCAGTTATAATTGCCAAACATAATTTAAAGGTAATTCCTTAGTATTCCACCAACCATGTCTCCTGGAACAATGCATTGCAAAATTGTCTGATTTGATTTTAACAGTTTAAAAACGTATATTTTGTATAAAAATTGTGACCCCTACCATTTTTATTATTTTCTTCTCATTTTCTTTTACGTGGCCGCCAATATGGAATTTCGACTGTTAAATGACCACGCGTCTATATAAGTTTTTTTTTGTTGAAAATAATATTAACTTTATAAAAAAAATTATTTATGGTCAAAATTTGTTAACTTTTACCCTTAAAAAGGAAATGGGAGGGGTATATGACCACCAAAGTTAAATAAGGACTATATGACTGAAATAGAGCAACCCGTGGCCTCTTCTCTAGGAAGTTCTTTGCTTTTGTCCTTGCATTACTAAATATCAACCAACTCCAACTAAATTGAAATTTGATATCTCGATTTTCAGAAAAAAAATGTATTATTATTCTGACCCTATCTTTGAGGGGATCCACATGACAATGTATTAGGATCTATATTATACATTGATTTGATAGCTATTAGATAAAACCATATTAACACCATCACAGTATCACACTATTAGATGTGATTTGTTACGCCTATTGTCCTTGTGATATCTTTTAGGTCCCTTCTGTTTTCCACGTTATTTGTAGTTTGTACATCAAGATTGGGAGTATGTAAAAAAAATACACTTTTTTTATGTATCAATAATTATTTGATTGTCACTCGTATGCAGATCAGAACTAGGATGATTGAAATGGTTTCCCAAGGTCTTGCCACCTTGGAGGTAGGCGATAGTTATTTTGCCTGATTATTTTGTTCTTGACTCCCTGTGTTTTAACAACTACTTGTTGGAGGGAACTCTGAGTTGGTATTTGACTATTATACAATTTTCCTTTACACAGGTGTCCCTGAAACACTCTGGGTCTTTGTTCATGTATGCAGGGCACAAAGGTGGAGCATATGCTAAGAACAGTTATGGGAACATGTATGTCTGCTTCTTTTTTTTGCATCACCTATGTTTCAAGTCCTTCCATTGCGATGTTTTCTATTTTCCTATCTCTTTATCTGGTTTTGCTTTATGTGAGAATTGGTTAACTTAGCTGCTGATTAAACTGGTAGGTCTTCTTCGAGTGAACTCGACAGTGTCATAATTGAGCGGTACTAATAGGTTAGAGTAAAATAGATTTTGTGATAGGCTATTGTACTCCCTCCACTCCTTGTCGTTTTTTATGCCCCCCTTTTTGGTAAAAAAAAAAAAAAAACCAATGTAAAATTATGGTAATGCCACAATTATTTTCTTGGTTCCTGAATTCGCTTGAACACGTTTGAACAAGTTTGCATTTTGCTATATTTGATAAGCTAGACGAAAAAGACATTTTCTCTTCCGTTTTTTCCTCTGTATTTACATAAGAATGTGAATCATTTCGAGCATATTAACCAGGCGCAATTCTAAGATTTGGTGAAGGTGGTGCATTTAATCGATGAAGCACGATAGTGATATGTCCTAGTTTCCTACAATAGGAATTGAAGCTTAGACGCAAAAAAAATTCAAGGCTCAAAGTATATTTCACTACAAATAATCCAACCCTTCCCCATGTGTAGCAGGTGCCGTATTCCCGTATAACCCCCCAAGTTTAAAATTTTGGCTCTGTCACAACTCACCATCCGCTTCGTATTTCATGCAAAAAAAAAAATGAAAAGTTACCAATTTCTATAACTTCTAAATCTAGCTGTAGGTTTATTCTATTCCTAGCTTCCGCATGCTCATCTTTATGGCATTAACAAGGATGTCAAGGTTGGAATAAAATTGATCATTTATTGCATTGAACAATATTTGATCCAGCAAAATTTACATAACACAATCGTTTTTAGTCTGAAACTACCTATCATGTAGGTCATATTTCAAACAAGTACCTTAATTTGTTTTGGTTAAACACTACCTAAAGTTTAACTCTTTTTGTCACACACTTTTTTAATTACCATACCGACTAGGAAAAGTTAAAAAAAGGCCTTGACTTGCCAATATCATAACTTTTAGGTTTATTTTTGCCGAAGTGTACTATTGCTCAACTTCTTCTCCTAAAACAGAGGATCGTAAATTTAGAAGGAACATAAAGAAGGATGACAAACGCAGACTATAAGGTAGTTGTGGGAAAAGTAGGATGAAATTAGGCTGTAATCTGCAAAAATAGCGCAAGACGATAGCTAGGTAATGCATAAAAAGGGTAGGTCAATGTTGGAAATTTGACTTTTTTTTGTCGGAAGAAGTTAAACTTCAGATAGTGTGTGATAAAAAACACTACCACTTTAGGTAGTTCTTCTAAAATGGTGTAAATTTGTAGGTTTGTTTGATAGAAAACTCTAATACAAATGGTAAAAACATGTTGAATGAAAATTGCTCAATATAAGTATTGACCCCGTGACCTTCAACTAAGAAATACTACCCACAAGTCCACAACCACTTGTCCAACAAATTTAATGTGCTTTACTATTCTGAATTTTACTTCGGAAAATGAGGGGCGCAGTTGCACGCTATGCACCCCTTCTTAAAATGCTTTTGGTATTAGAGCAATATATTCTGAGGTCCGAGTCTACGAGAGTTGAGAGCCATTATTTTTTGTGTATGGTATGGTATGTTTTGTTCTTGTATTATGTTTCTTTTATTAGAGCAATGTCGTATGGAAGAAAGCTCTGGTGTGATGTAACGTCATGCTAATTGAATGGCAATGTTCTTTTGTTATCCTTTTCCTTTTTCTTATAGTCATGCAAGAGGATTATTTTATTACAGATATACTGCAGTTGGTGTTTTTGTTCTTGGAAGGATGTTTCGTGAGGCTTGGGGGATTCAAGCAAAAAGAAAACAGGCAGAATTCAATGATTTTCTTGAGGTAAGGATTGCCACTTAATGATTGATGTAGCCATAGTAAATGTTCCCTTACCAACATTCACCTTGTCAGTTATGTTACTTTTATATGGCTTCAAGTGTCATATGTAAGAGCATGTACAATAGGAGCTGTCCAAAGAGCCCCTAAAGTGCTCTTTTTCTCCCTGCAATAGTGAGCTCTCTTCTGTTTTTCATGTGCTCTTCAAGGAATAATATGGAGAGGAGCTCTCTATGCGCTCTTGAGGAAGAGCAAACTAGCAAAGGAGTTAGCTTCCTTTTCAAGGTGGGCCATAACATGTTAGAATGTGAGAGGGAAAACTCGTTTTTTCAATCTTTTCTATGTAATAATGAAATTGGGTTTTACTCTCTAGGGAGAGGGAGCGTAAATGGAGTGCAAAACAAGTGCTCTTGGTTTTTTGCTCTTGTACTTGCTCTAACATGGTGTTGGAAAGTCAAAACACGTTTTGTGAAGATGCTTCAATCTTGTACATAATAAGTTTCAGAAAAGTCATGTTATGTCCAAATTTCTAACTTCTTGAGGGTTGGACAAAAGGGACACCTCAAATAGTGAAGTGTCAAAGTAACATAGCTTCCAAGTGGTATTTATATTTTGCACATGTATCCATGTCAATGTGATTCTTGGAGCAATAGCGTATTGAGCTACAACCTATTACTATGTTTGAATGATGTAGGACGTATGAAATATTGCTTTTAGTGTTTACCTGATGAAATATATTCCTAAAAAGGATTTCGGTGAAAGGAAGTTAGATGAATCTTTAATGTAGAATTTAGGTACTTGGTATTAGCATCTCTCTTTGTCGTTTTTTTTTTGCTCATTTGCAGTTGGTATCTCTCTTTATCATTCTTTGTTTTGTCAAGATAATAGAGGGTGATATGCTGTCAGAGAAGGAAAGAGTATATATAAAGCAAGTGTGCGAGCAAAATAGTGAACTTGTTTTATTTCTAATAACACTGCTCCTATGCTCAAGGGTTGGACAAAGGTGTCATTGGTCAACACAGTTTTAGGACTCGATTCTGAAATTCAGGCTTGACCCAGGCCTTTAGACTTTTGAGCTGCCTTATGAGCAACTATCTGCTTCAATCAACCATCAATTTCATCTTCAGGGCCTACCGGTCTATTGCTATTTTTCTAGTTATTATTAACTTTTAAAGAATTACGCAATAATTGCAACTTGCAAGTGTTTATATATGCTATAAGATTACCTAGTGCCTCACTGTCTCAGGTCTTTGCCATATTTGTGAATGGGGGGTCACATGTCCACAACCTTGTCCTTGGACTTAAAACACATAGAGAATGTTTTTGGATGACCCCTAAATTTGTGTCCTTGATTGCCTCGATTGAATCCTACTTCACAATATACCAGAAGCAAAAACAGTTAGCGGGCGATTTTGCTTAATTTAAAGCCAAAGTACCATGAGTCTTTGCCTACGTAGGACATGCAAAATCAGAATATTGGTTGTGGTTTTTATAGTTGATTAATTTAGTGTACATGTTGATCAAACTTTTTCAAAACTCCTGCCTATGAATATAATTATTTTCAAAACTCTCTATCTTTTATGAACATCTCCTTCAAATGTCCTACCAAAAACCACTTTTGGGCCAATAATATTTTTTGGGGAAAATATCAATCGTTAATGGATCTGATTGTGGGTAGGAAGAAAGACCATTCGTAATTGATAGTTGCCGAACTTTGCCTTTTTGTTTGGTTCTAACTGACTTCCGGTAAGGTGCTGGAAAAAGCGGTGGATAATTGTCTGTTAAATCAGAAAAAAGATATATAAAATCAAATTTAAGACTGAGCGGGCCCATAACCACTTTAATTATAAAACAAGTTGCATAAAGACTTCTGGTGGTGGATCAAGAAATTAATGCTAGGAGCCAGAATGACCATGAATTGATCGAAATGAGAAAAACTTCCAAGTGCTGACTGGGAGAAGTAGAGCCAAAACCATGGGACAAATAAGAAATTGAAGTGAGTGAAAGATACTGATGCTGACAGCTATCTGTTCAATGCTGTGAATGGTATTTCCCGGGAGGTATGATCGAAGGCCTTCAAGGTACCTTGGTTTCTATCTGAAATGATATGGGAGAGCTGCAAGTCATTCTAATGGAATACATCTTGTGTGCAAGCCATCGTATGGAATTTGTTACTTTGTTGCAGTGTTAAGACTACTGCTAATGTGCTACATGCTAATAGCTTGTTTCGTTAAAAGTTATAGTAGCTTCTGTCGTTGTTTGACTAATAGCTTACTCTTAGTTTTTCTCTAGTTTCTCTCTGAGTTTGGATAGTGGTAGGCTTGTATGTGTATAAAAACTGCCTCCTTCACTGAATGTTAACCTACCCTTCTTTATTCAACTAGAAATACCGAAAGTTTCTTATAGCTGTCTTATTCTTTGGCTTTCCAATTTGACTTCTAATTTGAGTGATTCCCATATTCTGCCAGAGGAGCCGCATGTGTATTTCAATGGAGCTAGTAACTGCTGTATTAGGTGATCACGGGCAGCGACCACGTGAAGATTATGGTGAGATACACTTTCTTTATCTCTTTGTAACAGGTTTTTATTTCTGTTTATGTTGCATAGCTGAAGAATTCGTCCTTTTCTACATCCAACTACTGACTGAATGGTTTTATAGTTGTTGTGACTGCTGTTACGGAATTGGGAAACGGCAAGCCTAAGTTCTACTCTACTGCTGAGATATTCGCATTTTGCCAGAAATGGCGGTTGCCTACCAACCAAGTTTGGCTGTTGTCCACAAGGTACTGAAGACGCTTTTTCATGGTTTCCAGTTCAAGTGGTTAAATGCACTTTCCATCATGCATTTTCAGTTGTTACAACTTTATGATGAGAGTTAGCTCTTATGGAATTTGTGCTTTAGTGGTCCTTTGTTTGCCTCTGTCTGGAGAAAAAGCACATCTTTTATTTGCTAGAACACGCAAATAATCATCATCATTTTATACCTAGATGGCGAAATTCATTGGCACAGAAGAATGGACCAGGGATTAAGTGGCCATACTGTCAGTAAGCTAGATATGCTTCGAGAGTGAAGCATCTGATGATCCCTCTTTCTCAAGAATGTTATTTCACCTGGATCACTCTTATCATGTGGGCCGTGTGGCTCAGGGCTGCATCGTAGTGCCGTGCATCCAAATAAGCCCTTAATTATTTTTCACTAATCCAGCTGGATTCCTTTGATTTTCTCTATCAAAAAATGATGGACGAAACTAATTTAGCTAAGACCTCCAAATTATAAGCTTCATGGGTCCTCAGTAATTAGCGAGGGACTGTTATCCATTTGGTTATTGCTGATTCTTGTTTGTCGAACATATTGAATGATTTCTGCTGGTGGATATGGCGCCAGGAGCAACAATTGTCTTGTTAATTCTGTAGTCTCATTCTTTGCTCATCAAACTTCCCTGTTATTCAGCCAGTATATCTAATTCCTAAACACGTTTTATTAGATTGCATATTTGCAGGGTTTCCATTTCCCATCCCCTCATTGTTCATATGTTTTTATTTCAACACTATTATTTTACAGCTTTCATTATTGCATAACTGGATCTTATCTCATCTCTCATTTCGACACTTTTTTGTAGGAAGTCAGCAACATCATTTTTTGCAGCTTATGATACTTTATGTGAAGAAGGGACAGCAATTACTGTATGCAAGGCACTGGATGAACTTGCAGATATCCGTATACCAGGTGCTCATCTTTATTTCACTTTTCTGCATATTTTATTTCGCCTACTTTGAAAAGAGTAGAGCACATTCTTTCACTGTTAGGATGGGACACTTGAGCCCTGGTATTAGGGAAAATGAAAGACTGCCAATGTTATGTTTTTACCTGATTCAAAGGATGTTTAACCTTTACCTATTACTTTCAACCACCCTAAAGAAAAATTGGTAATGTGGACATGTTTTAATGCAATATTTGACTTTGGATCCAGAATTGCATTTATGATGTGTATTGCTGCAATAAGTCTAGTACCTTTTCGACCTCTCCTTTTCCAGTTCATTGTTGTATTTTTTTTTTCTTTGTGTGTGTGTGTGTGTGCTTACAATTGTATCTAGTTCATTGTTTTGTGTAATCTGAAATATTTTGAGATGATAGTTGTTGAGAAATTCTGCCTGGTGGTTTCAGGATCTATTGACCACATTAAGGCACAGGGTGAAATTCTTGAAGGTCTTGTTACTCGGATTGTAAGCCCAGAAAGTTCAAGACGTTTGCAGGAGGTTCTGCGGGATTATCCTTTGCCATCTGCAGGTGGGGTATATACTGAAATTTCTGCATCTGATATCAAAGTTGAATTTATCTGTTATGATTTTTTCGTACTCCTTTCTAGTTTTGTTGTTTCCTCTTTCCTTTAGATGTTGTTCCCCCTTTCCTTTATGGGCTTAGTTTGGTTTTGTTCCCTCTTTCCTTTTTAGTAAGTTTTTATTCATTCTTTACTCATTATTCATTTATTTATTGTTTTCTCTCTTCCACAAAGTTAACAAATTGCACCACTTTATTTATTCATGATTCATTATTCATTCTTTATTGTTTTCTCTTCATACAAAGTTGTCCACTTGTTTACTTTTATTATTTCTTTATTGTTTGCCTTAATCTTTGTGCCCAAAAAAAACGGGAACAACATTGAAACTAGGAGGGATTATTGAGTTTTGGTAACCCAATAGCTAATACTCGTTTGACATCCTCGATATTTTTTTTAATATCGGAACAAGAAATTTGTTTGGGCGCTTGGGTATAGTTGTATTTAAGGGTATTGGTGAATGAATGCGTAAGAGCTTAAGCATCTAGCTTTTCTTATGTTTACGGGGTGTCATCCTCTTGGTGTCATTGTGTATATGAGCATCACCCTGGCATCTTTTAACTGATTGACTATTACTTATCAGAAAAATGTTTGATGCATGCTTCCAAGAGACCCTAACTATTTATCTCTATCTAGAGGAGTCATGGTATCACTATTGAAGCCCCTTTTTTAATTTGGGAAGAAAGAAAAATAGTCCTCAAAATGTGTATTGGCGAACAGTCTGCACAAGTTAACTCACTTGGGATCTTGGTCTAACTTTCCTTTTAAAGACTTGCGTAACTATTCTTCAATTAGATTGTAACGTTCTAAATGCTCTCATTAGCCTCCTTATTGACAAATGGAACCAAACTGCTGTAGAGGTTGATTGCTTGTTGGATTTATCGAACTGCCTGCTCTGTTAGGCCCTTCAACCATTAAGTCCCTAGTGTGGGCGTTGTTTGTATTTGTAAGCTCTCATTATTGTGAATTCAGATTCTTTCAAATCTTCATTGTCTAGATTTTGAATTTTAGCTGATTACCACCTCTGTGTAGTATAGGCCATTCTCAAAACAGCTCACAAGTCTTATTCTGTTTTTGAGCTAACAACATCGAGTTATCAAATAGAGTAATTGGATATTATTGTCTTCGTCAGCATAAAACAATTTGCTGTTAATTATATTTTGGATCCTCCTCCAATGCATTTGAAGTCTTTTTTTCTCTTCCTCAGTGACAGCCTATCAGACGACTCACCTTAGGCGTGAGTCGTGAGTCTGACTACAGCTTGTTTGCCACCCTTCCATTAGTAGGATTAGAAGTTTGAAGACTTTGAACTAGGAATACAACCTGATGATTTTTTTTTTAACAGTTTATCTCTACTTTCAGCTTGTACCAATATAGAGAATATTTTTTTTTTATAAAAAAGAGCATTGAACCTAAGTCATTCGCAATTTTAGATGACAAGATTATTCGAAGGGTAGAGTTGCGAGGATCTATTGTTCCCTAATACTTTACAATTCTATTCTAATTAGTTTTCTAAGTAAAAGAAGAAAGTCTACTGCTTGTGCCTGTATCACTGTGAATTTGTGCACGTGTTAAACAAGTGCATTCTAATGTCAGGGAACGTAACTTCCCTTGATAGAATTAGGGAATCTGTCATGTGAATATATTGTGTGGAGAGCTTGATGGATATTATTTGTTTCCAGCTGAGCATGAGTCGGGACCAACATTGCGGGAAATTTGTGCGGCAAATAGGTCTGATGAGCAACAGGTAATTTGTCAAATTTGTATGCAAAGCGCAGTATTGCTTTCTGTTTATTGTTACTAAAGACTGATGAAGAGTTTCTGAAATTATGATGCAGCAAATAAAAGCTCTTCTTAATGAAACTGGAACCTCGTTTTCCCCTGATTTTGTGGATTGGTTGGGAAAAGAACCAGGTGATCAACATTCCAGAACTGCTGATAAATCTATTGTTACAAAGTTTCTACAGGCTCACCCTGCAGATGACTCGACTCGCAAACTGCAGGTTTAGTTTGATATGTTATTATATTTGACTGTATTTTTCATCCTCATCATCATTAATGACCCAATTTCATGTTAAATTATCAATAATGATCATGTTTCCCCTAGAGGGGCCTTTATTTCATGTGAATGTGGTGAAATTGATTTATTTTATCATGTTACTTACTGATTCACCTTAAAATGACTAGATTTTGGATGGATCAAAGCTAATAACCCTATCAAAGTTTCTGTCCTTTTCATTAGTTTTATTGGGGTTAAATGCAGGAATAAAAAGTTCTAGTGTATATTGGAAATGGTACTGGATCTGCTCTTTGCTGGTTCTCAATAGTTATATAGAACTTAAGGGTGGTTTCAGATATCCGACTTTATTTTCAGTCACGTTTATTTTTAAGATCCATCTTGTATGCCACTGTGCCTTGTTCTTCCTTTCAATGATTTCAGCTCCTTTGATGTGTCGAAACTATATTTTCTCTTCTGCAATTGAGAAAAGAGAATTTTTTTTGCTGAGGCATGTAGGTTTTATATATCTAGTGCTCAATAATAGGATATTGTGGTGACTGCTTTTTCTTTTGCTTTCTGTGGATACCTTGTATCAATCTGTTTACATAATCAGCATCTGCATGTTCTTTGTATATGTTACAGGAAATGATTCGTTTGATGAAAGAAAAGCGGCTCCCTGCAGCCTTCAAATGCTTCTATAACTTTCACAGAGTGGACAGCATGTCAAAAGACAACATTCATTACAAAATGGTTATTCATGTCCACGGCGATTCGGCTTTTAGGCGGTATCAGAAAGAAATGAGGTTATAATGGCAATTGCTGAGCAGTGTTTTCACGCTTCATTTTGTTGCATTTATGAAATTTCTAATAATTGTATATCCTAACAAGAGCAAATGGTTGTATCTTCAGGCACAATCCTACTTTGTGGCCATTATACAGAGGTACGTTTTTCTCTACTTTTTGGGTTTCATAATGTAGCAAGTGTCTTTGTTTTTTCGTGTTAAAAAAACGTTGGGTAATTACCAGTTATCCCAATATTTGACCATGGACCCATAATTTAAAAAAACATAGTAGATCTTGATTCTTAAGCATCTAAAATGTCAACCCAGCTCCCTTCTGTAACATTATTCCTTGTCTTTTTATGAACCTTTAATGGCAGAGTTTCATGTGTTGGCGGTCTTGTCTATGTCGTTACCGTATATGAATCGATCTCTTTGGCGAGTGTGTAAGTTCTTACTGAGAGAGGACTGAACTTTGTCTTGAATCGCTATATTACCATGGATTCCTTATCCATGTTCCGTTTTGTAAATTGCTGATGTGTCTAGTGGATTCTCTTGAACCTTGTTAATAAGCATGATTCAATGCCTAAAGTCTATGAAGTGGTTACATTTTTTTTAATTAAAACTGTGGATAACTAGGTAACTAGAGGCCACCTAGGACTTTCACCATGTGTCTGTCTGTTGTGCTGTAAGGGTCAAGACTAGCTACACACTTGTATCAGCACCTTGAGGTTGGTTTGTATTTATGGAGATAGACATTTTGGTGTCAAGGTGTACAAGGTATCCGTAAACATCCCTCAAACTGCAAACTTGTTTATCTGTGTTTCCTCGGCGGACAGGATTAGATACTTGTGTGGGACTTTGATTTCGGTGACGGTTCTGTCGGTGATCTTGCTTTAGAAGAATGCATGCATCTTCCTCGCTGAAGCACTTGTGTAGTTGCTATTCTTCACTTTAGGGTGTCCTTGTATATTATGTGGTCTGATGTTTTAATATGGTCTCAATCCCAATGCTTTTCAGTTTCCACTGTGGTTCTTATTGTCTGTCTGACCTTCATCTTGTTTTTATTTCTCTTGTTTTAGAGAATCTTTAGTCTCTCTCCCAGGATGGAATGTTCTTTTTTTATCAGTGAAGTTTTTCATCTGATAAGATAAGAAGACTCTGTTTCTGGTTACCTGTGTTTAATATCCTTAGCTTTCTAGTAATCTAGTTGCAAAAATGAATTGAAGATTATTTGAGATCTGTTAAACAATTACATTATGAGATCTAACAGTAATTGCTTTTAGGATTTTTTGTGGATGTAAATTTGTTCAAAGGAAGGGAGGAGAGAGGTTCAGACATTGAGAAACACATGAGTGCTTCTATGAACAGTTTAGAAGCAGTTGGAGCAGACTCACTTGCTGATGAAGACGCGAACTTAATGGTTAAACTCAAATTCCTCACATACAAGGTAAGAAAATAGGCTCAACATCCCTCATACATGCACACAATACCCTTATATACCACTTTGTATATGTTATATCGTTGCATAATTCTTATCCTCTACGAGTTTACCCAGCTGTGGTTTTCAATGTCTCATATCCCGGTTGTAATACTTTGCTTCCTATGTTGTTACCTTATGCAGTTGCGGACATTCTTGATTCGAAATGGTTTGTCGATTCTTTTCAAGGACGGACCTGGTGCATATAAGGCATATTATATGAGGTGAGTTCTCTCTGCCTTTTCCTTGCCTGCCATCTGTACTTTTCGAAAATTTAGAAGGGTGGATGTGGATGGCAAGTTGTGCGTCATGGACGTGTTTTGTCATAAGGAAGAGGCTTAAAAGGAAAACAGTAATGTTGTGCATTAGGACAAACAATGTCGTAACCTACAAATTTATTTTATTACCTTATTGTTTTGAATCACAAATCCCCTTTCTCTGGTATTGGTCGGCTTTGTAAATTTGTTCTGATCTACCTATGATGAAGAGAACTCTAAACTTCTTATCGATAGATTCTGTGAATAAAATTTTTGAATTATATTTTTTAAAGGTCGATTTTTTCTCTGATGAAATTAGACTGGAAGCATACATAGTTCATCTTTTAGGGGGATTTTTTTCTTTTAGTGAAATGATTGAATCTAAATGATTGGCTGTAAGAAAAGGCAGAGGGAACATAAATTCGATTTTGTTGCTCTTTTAATTTATGGAAATGATTTTGTCCACTGTTTATATAACTTTGGCTTGGTGCTTACAAGTTACAATTACTAAATTTAGAAGAACGAATTTTGATTTGCAGACAACTGAAAATATGGGGCACCTCAGAAGCAAAGAAAAGGGAATTAATCACTTTGCTTGACGAATGGTAGATAGCATCCTTGTATATTACTCTTTCTCATTTAACTTCTGTTTTGCAAGCCTATTTCTGAACTACACTGAAATTTAATGTTTGTTGTGTTCAAGGGCTGTATACATAAGAAGGAAATGTGGCCATAGGCAACTAAAGTCTGATGTATACCTCAGTGAGGCTGAGCCTTTCCTTGAACAGTATGCAAAGCGCAGTCCCGCAAATCAAGTGCTCGTAGGTGCAGCTGGAAACTTGGTGAACTCTGAAGAATTTTTGGCCATAGTAGGAGACATGGATGAAGAAAACGACCTCAACAGAGACCATGAGATGGAATCAGCAGTTTCATCTCTTAGCACAAGCGAAACCTTACAAAAAAATGGCCTTGTGGTGTTCTTTCCAGGTAAATATTGCTTTTAAATTCCATTTCCGCTGGACAGAACCTTACTATTGATTCTGTAATCTCTTGAAATTCATGTCTTGTTACTAGCTGGTTTACGTGAGGTAGTTTTAGATAATGTTTTTATTTCTTAAACAAGAAGCATTAGTTTTTTTTATAAGTTATAAGAGCTTTAGTTTCAACCAGGCACCTTATAGATTAATCCTGGATTGAATGCTTAATTTCCTCATACATGTTGCTCGCCCACTCTAGTAGCAATTTAAGTATTAACGACAGGTTAGGTTATGGGCATATGATGATTTTGTCTATTCAATTATCTTTTCTGTGTAAACAAATCTCTTGTTTGAAGACAAATTTACAGTTGAAAGCTCATATAAACAAGGTTTAATAACTGTAAGCAATGAAGCTTGTAAACCTTATTTAATTTCTATGTTGATTTCACCTTGGATCATATCTAAAGTTAGCTGTAGATGACTAGATGTCCCTTGCTTATTCCTAGGGTAGTCAACTTCCTGTTGCTCTCGTACCATAATCCAATGAGCCGTTAACAGTTGTAAGAAGCTTTTTCATCCGATTTTAAGATTCCAATTAAATCTAAAGAATACCTCTAAAACATGTCAAGACTCAAGTTCCATAAAAAACATATACCACCTGCGACCATTAGAGATTCCAATTATAGGTATCCATTGTTGCACTTCCTAGCTACTATCTCATGATGAACTTCTAACTGCGTAAATATTAGTGACTATGATGAGATTAGGAAGGTTGAAACATGCCATTTGAGTTATGCTTTTGACAGAGGGTGACACGTGACATGAAAGAAAATTGTGCATGTGAGGTGAGGAGAGGTTGATGTATGACGTATTGAAGTCAAATTTTATGTTAGGTTTGTGTTTTGGTGCTGCATATCACACAAAATTGCTCGGTTAGACAAGTAGAAGTACAGTTCAGAGTCCAAACTGGTAAAACCTTCTATTTTTTTTTATTGTAGCTTGAGAAATTTCAATCATTTTTTGGGTTGTGGTTTATTGTCATTAAATCCAAATTGGGCATTGGAACATCTCTAACTTCTCCATCTATTACGGGTTGGCCCATTGTATTATTTCCCACAAGGGCTTACCTTATACGACATGAGTGATGAGTGTGCTTTTGTATGTGTGGCTGTATATATGATGATACTGTGCTTGTTGTGGAGTAAACTTGTGTTCTTTATTCGTTAACAATGTGTTTGGGTATTGGTGGTGATTTATATGTTAAGCTGAGTATTGGTTGAGTATTTGATCACTTAATTTATACTGTTGTCGTGGCACAATTATGGAAGAAATTGACATTAAAGTAAATAGATGATTCTAGTCAGAATTCGTATCTTTACTTTTGTGCCTGTTTGGACTAATTGACATTAAAGTATTATATGAAAGGTTGCGACTTGAGAAACAAGCCCACAAGGCACTGCGTTTACCCTTTGGGAATTTCATTGGTAATTAATTCTATGTTTCCCATTTATACCACCTTTCAGGAATACCAGGATGCGCCAAGTCTGCTCTCTGCAAAGAATTGCTAAATACCCCTGGGGTGTTTGGGGATGATCGTTTTGTCCAAAGTTTGATGGGTGATCTCACAAAAGGTGTGATAGTCTAGCTAAGTTCTTGCTCCTCGAAGTATTTTGTAAGCGAGTTTTGTGTGGGTAAAATCTTGGTGACGAAAATGTTGTGGTAAATCAAGTCTTTACCTTGATATGTCAAAAGGTCAAATAAAAGAACTGAAGGAACTGATGAAATCACTATTGCTTGCGGTCGCGTTAACAGTCGTGAGATCTTAGTAATGGGTTGTGAGTTTGTAATGTTTGCATATGTAACTTCACAAATTGCAGCAGATGTGGCCATATTCTAAAAGAATGGTGCACCGAAATTATTAATCTCTCACTTCTCAAATTTTAAAATTTGATTAAATTCTTCATGTTGTAGTCTATACGCTTTCTTTTGTTATCTCTTTTCTTTATAACATAAATACGTAAATCATTTGCAAATTTGTCCGCCAACCTTCTTTTTCAATAAATACTGGCGTCACATTCGAAATAAGATTTGTGTTTTTACAGAGTCATATAATGGGAAATAACATAGTGGCCTAATTCCTTGTATATGATTAAGCTTATGGTGTCTTTTTTGCACGGACGGATCACTTATAAGCTAAGTAATCAAGTACTGGTGCTAATTTTGATCACTAAAGTTTGGTCGGTATTTGAAACACCATCAACATATGCATTTTGTCATTATTTTCATTGTCTGCTTATTAACCTCTTTTTTTTAGATTAATGAGAAATATGGGAAATAAAAGCACATCTTGATTTTAGAAATAAGGTTAGTAGAGGAATATGAATTGTTCGGCAGTCCACACTCCACACATTATAAGCAGACCGTGACAAGTTGCAATGGTTATATGTCTGATAACTAGGTGGTTAGTATTGGACATTATAATTTTAAGTTGTTTGTATCGACACGTTCTCATTGTACATATTATGCAGGACGATACTGGCAAAAAGTTGCTGATGTATGTAGAAGCAAACCCAATTCCATAATGCTTGCTGACAAAAATGCACCTAACGAGGAGGTTTGGAGACAGGTGACATAATGTCTCATATATTATAGGCTATTTATTAATTGATTCCAAATTTATTTTTGATTCACCTTCTGATTTTACTAGCTTGGGTGCCAGATCCACTCTCGGGTGTCCCAAGTATATATTTGTAGTCGTCTTCCACAGAATAGAACTCTCTCCATTCCATTTGTATTGTCCCCTTTTGCCTCTTGGTTTATCTCA
The DNA here is from genome assembly GCA_022085475.1 of Heliosperma pusillum. Classification (NCBI taxonomy): domain Eukaryota; kingdom Viridiplantae; phylum Streptophyta; class Magnoliopsida; order Caryophyllales; family Caryophyllaceae; genus Heliosperma; species Heliosperma pusillum. The sequence goes on along the minus strand of JAIUZE010001819.1, from coordinate 83,384 downwards.
AGTTAATTGTCCCCTTACTAAATTTAGTAATCCATCCTAATTATACTATTCTCATTTTCTTTAGGTCAAAGGATAAATTGTTAACTTATCACTTATGCTGAAAAAGTCCTAAGATGGAACTAGGAATATGAATGGGGTGGAGCATTAGTTCAACCAAAATTATATGGCCACCTCATCACCACATTTAGTGCTAGTTTGGATTAAATTAAATTGATTTTGTATAGCATAGACTGTGCAGGCCACCTATGTATAAATGTACTCACTTCTTTCAAATTTAGTGTCCCATAAGTTAAAAATACCTCTCACGAGTATACTTACAAAGGGTTCCTTCTTCTTACGAAAGGTGGGATGGAGTAGTTTTGTGCTATTATATATAACAGGAAAGTAGTTAAATTTTGATTTTGGACAATTTATTTCCTTTCAAAAATAATTTAATTCTGGTCATCATTCCAAATGACAGTTGACAATTATTAAGAAAATAATGTCAAACCAACGTCAATAGGTCATTTAGAAATAAATCTAGCAAACAGAGAACTCATTCATAGTATTATGATAATGGTGCAATTATTGTGAAAAAAATTAATTACAACTAGTACTATCATGATTCATGACTAATAAATGAACATTAGATTTTGTAAGAGAACTTTGTAACTTTTGGCTGCCACTCCTGCCAGCTACATGCTTATTATGTCATCAATATAAATATCTTCTCGTGAGGTTGTGGTTTTGTTCATTGAGCTGTCTAAAGAAGTCCCAAGCATTTCATACTTCTCTTGCTGGCTCATTGACCCTTGACAGTTGAAATTTTGTAAATGCATTGCTCTTCACAAATCTACATCTCTTGCAAAATTCTTCTTTAGTGGATTCATTATGATGGGTTTTTGGCTGATTATGCATATGAGAACTGTAAGATCGTATGTCCCTGTGCTCGGGACACTGATATTAGTAACTTTCTTGTGATCAATGATATGTGACAGTCTCCGACTGTTTATAAACCACTTCTTCAGTATGTTAATGCGAGGTTTTTTGTGCTTACTTTCAGATAGAGGGCATGTGCCAAATTGGGAGGACATCTGCCGTCCCAGTTGTAGCTGAGTCCATAGGTTAATAATATTCTTCTGCATCTTTCAAACTCCTCGTACTGATACTTTGAAAGCCAATTACTCATTTGTTAACTATGATTGTTTCAGTTTCGGTTTCACTTGTTCAAAGAGTGTCAGTTACTGTTGTTTTCCATAATATTTGATAGAAGTAGTCAAGCCAGTTGCATATTCAATATGCTATGTACTTTCAGAGTTTTTTTTCTTTTTTTTTTGGGTATAACATGGAAATATATAGGGAAGGAGATAAGAAATCATAAGAACTGTCAGATATGTTGTATTAGTTTAACAGTTTACTTGTTTTTTGGGAACCTGTTTTGCTGGGGTTTAGGATGTTATTGATCTTACTTTTTCAAGGATTTTATTTGATTATGTTTGGGAACAGAGTATTTAAGTTGAAGTAGGTTGGATGGTTTTTAGTATGTAATGCAGCAAGTTCATTCTACTGTGTTTCCTATGGAATTTGGTTGTGGTTGGAGTTATTTGAAATTCAGTAAATGTTTGAGTTATTTAGCGGTTTCTGAAGATGAAAAAGTTAGAGATTTGGATTTAATATTCAAGTCTAGTGTGCTACTCGTAGTTTTGCCAATTGTTTGGATGTAGCCTCTCCCTCTCAAACTTTATATCGGAAGGAAAAAAAGGTACTACGTAAGTCATAATGGACTATTATGCTTCAAAACATGGCCGTCCCTGTCATATTCCTTAACATGATCTTTTGAACTTTCCATGCGCTAACAAACTGTTACCGTTCTCTAAAATGTCTCATTGATAAATGTGTATGTCTTAATTTCTTATGCTTTTTTTCTCCATGCAGGTACTGACTCAAATCCTTTTTGCATAGATGCATTGGCTGTTTTTATGTTTCGTGTTCTTCAACGTGTCAATCACCCGGTATATACGTCTTAGATCCTTTTTCACCCTTCAAATCACCTTTGTTATCATTTTATTCATTTTTCAATATGGTGGCAGGGAAATCTTGACAAGTCATCTCCAAATGCAGGCTATGTATTGCTTATGTTTTATCACTTCTATGAGGGCAAGGTATGCTTTAAATATGTCTGTACAAACTTTTTAATTTATCTGCTCACATGCTTCTTATTAAATATTGTTTTTTTCCAGTCTTCTATTCCTTACGTGGTTGTTTGTTCTCAAACCTACGGCCCACATTGACAGAGTGGTCACATATTTTGATTTTGGTGTATCTTGTGTAAGGGTGGCAATCGGGCCGCGAGACCAGCCCGGTCCTGCATGACCTGGGCATGACCACAGCCAGGCAACGACTTAATTGCGGAGGCCGGCCCACGGCTCGGCGGGATGCAGACTGGGCTTGGTAACCTTTTTTTTTTAAAAGTAAGAGCCAAGCATGGGTTGGCATGGTATCTTAGTCGACGGTCTGGTAGGCAAGACCCATTCTGGCCCAGTAGGCCTGTTTTTACTAGAATATTATTAACTTCTTTAATTTTTTATAAAAACTTTTAAAAGTAAAAAAAAAAAAAAATATGTACGAAGTTATTCACTTATATTAACTTGTGCAAGTTTTATCATAAATGTACAATTCTTATCGTAAGAAGAACCGAATGTGTGACAAATCTGTTGGGGTAATTAGGTCGACCCAAGTAGCATCCCACAGTGAAACGGCATAGGCACGATGGGTCACTGCTCTCGGCGTGACGCCCTCCAAAAATATTTGCACGACACGGTGGCCGCCGTGGCCTAACCGGCCGGGGTAGAGTTTGGCCTTTTTTATGTATCTGGCAACAGGCACGCTACGTACCAGTGCCACCCTTACTCCAGTTCTGATCTACTTGCTTAACGATCTATTTTCACTACTTTGTCTCTAGACCCGTAAGGAATTTGAGGCTGAATTAATCGAACGGTTTGGATCACTTGTGCGAATGCCCTTGCTGAATTCCGAAAGGTATGCTTTACCTTAAGTATTGTTAATTTTTTCTTCTGAAAATCAAATTTTATATAAGTTGTACGAGTTAACCATTGTCCCTGGAAGTAGTGCTGATAAATTAATATGGCTAGCTCATACTGGTGATTTTTGCCTTTTTTCGTGTCTTCACTGGTTGTTTGTGGTGTGTGGAAGTGTTGAACATTTAGTTGAGGAATGAACTCAAACATGATTAGCACAGGTTAATTTACGGAGAAGAAGAGCTTAAGGTGCGTGCAATCATGCAACTATAGGACCCCACCCACAAGTACTGATACAGTGAGGGATTATAGATCAGAGAATCCACTGACGTCTTAAGTCTCCAAAGTACTGTACAAACTACTTACATAGTTAGGAAACACGGGTTTGAAAGGAATATGCACTTATCAATGCAAGTAAAGTGATGTCATAGGTGGCAAAGTCACAAGATGTGGTACTCATGACTACAGTTCAAAATTCCTTGGCATCAAAATTGCCCTTTTGGTCCCTTTTACATCCAAAATAATTTAATAAAGAAAACTGATGAATTGCACGTGCTACAATATTAGGTGGACTGAACGACCACACGTAGAAGTGAAAGGGCTAACAATTCGACACCGATTATCTCTACTTCGTACCTTCTGTCAATAAAAATAACATGATACCTATAAGCATTAGCTACTCTTAACTTGGAATCATTTGGCAGCCAAAGAAATATGATTTGCATCTGAATTTTAAGAAGATTGTTTCATCTTTGTCCTACTCACTGGATAGTTGTCAGTTGTCACTAGATGTGAAAATTTCCAGGGAATTGTTTTGTTGTCTGCTCTATTAATTGTGTCGTGTGTAATGTCATCATTTTTCATGGTGTAGGTTTATGAAACCCTTGAGTAATGGTTGTTCTCTCTTGTATTTTTGGGTTTGAAATGCACAGTTTGTTTGTTACAGGGATTGTCTACCTAAGTCAGTGAAAGCTATACTGGAGGAGGGGATTAACCTGTACAGGATACACACAAAACGACATGGAAGGTTAGTTCTGTTGTAAGTTTGTGGTCTAGATAGGTATTGATCTGGCTACACTAAAATTAGGCTGTCACATTATGCAGTATTTATGGGTTTTTTATTAGGTGATTACGTAAGGTAACTAACTACATGAAAGCAACAGTGCTAATTGATCTAAAAGCAATTGCCTATACTATGGAAATATGGACTCGGCATCAACTGGATGTCTGGATGTGAATTGCTGACTTAAATTCTGGAATCCATTTTTTATCTTTGTGTTTTACACTTTTACGGCATGATGGTTTAATAGTATCAAAAATTCTCATTTAAGACGGCACTATCCGTCTTAAGCTTAATACAGGTCACTTAGTTAGAATAAAACAAAAGCATAATGGATAGGGAAAAGTGAACATATTTAGTCTTATATGCACAAGTGGGGTGATACTTGACCTGTTTTTAATGCTAAGACGAATGCCTCCGTCTTAACGGAGACTAACTGTAATGTAATAGTATATCCTAATACCCTAGAAAATCACTTTTAGTGGGTTTCCCCCAAGGACTTCCTTGTTATTTTTTTATTACTCTCTTTGTTTCTCGTACACTTTTGCAAAATCAAATTTCATATCAAAACTGCAGAATGGAATCAACTAAGGGAACGTATGCGAACGATTGGGCAAGTTGGGAGAAACGGTTGCGGGAGACTTTAATGGACAATGCGAGGTACCTGGGCTCAATCCAGGTAATATTTTTACAAATGTTGCTAATTGATGGAATAATTAATCGCATCTTCCCTTTCTCACCTAAAGTCCTAGAACTAAGGGGAACCCCAAGCTTTCAGCTCTTCTTTCTACAAAAGTACAAACACCGGATGAGGGTTCCATTTAAGTTTTGAGATTAAAAAAATCAATTCGGTGACTTGGTGAAGTTTAGGGTTCATTCCCATCGCAGGGTTGCAGCTGGCTGTGAAAAGAGATTTGATATGATTTTACTTGAGAACTTGAATTCTATATGTTTAGTCCTAGACCCGAATAATCTTATGAATGTACTGTCTATTGCTTACACCTGGCAAAAACAGACTCGGAGCAATATACGAGAAATCTCAGTCCAACTATTCCCCAAAACAGTATTGTGAGAGTTCTCTTTATGCTGTGTAAGTCATAGTAGATATCCCTGTAATGACGCCTTGTAGAGTTGTAGCTGAATGCTTGAAATTTATGCCTACTAATTACCAAACGAAATGTAATGGTGTTGAAATATTAAGTCTTTTTGGAACATTGGGCAACATGTTCAAAATATAGATAGCGCCAAAATGTGGAATTATAGATTTTTGCAAGCGTTTGGGAGCAATTTTTCATATATGCAATAATTTCTACCTAGTGCCAAGTAAATACTCTTTGGCATCAAGTTTTTGCCTCTGAAAATGTTATGGAGTAGCTTACTAAGAGAACCCAGTGAGGTTCTCTTTGCACAAACTATTATGGAATTATATAATGAGCTTTCAATTAAAACATGCCACTTTTATGATTATAAGGCGCAGGCCTTCTCTTTACGCCTTTTCTAGCAAAGTCATTATTGAGCCCCGCTGTATGTAGTATTTAGTACAATTCATATCGATTTCTCCTTTTATATATATATTTTTTTTATCTTTACAAGATAAAGGTGCAGGGTAGCCTGTTGTATTAAATACGGAGTATATTTGAAATTTCTTTCTTCGTATATACACTTCTCTCTTCCTGGACATAATGTGTGAACTTTTGTGTTGTATGCATTTTCCTAGTAGACTGTGAGATGAACCGTTACATGATTGATAAATAAGCCCCTTAAATTGTACTTAAGAATCTCCGAGTATCATTTTGCTATTCGTATGTTATCTGACCCGATATGAATTCTGTTTTCGTGCATGCTAATCTGAGATATTAGAGATTATTTGGAAACATAAACTATTGTTCAAAACTCAAGGGTCCTCATCGTCACTTCAAGTGTTTGTGAAGTACTAAATTTTGTTTGGCTTAGATCGTCACTTTGTTGTATGGCTAGCACACTCAAGCCATGATGCATGATTAGATCTCGTAGTCATCCTGCAAAATTCTTAGCATACTTTAGATAAAAAGTCTGCTCTTTCACGGCCATAGGGATTGATTCTTTTCCCCTTTTATTTGGAAATTGGAATTGAAAATTTACTTGTGCAAATAACGTGTGTTACTTCATTCTATTATGTTCTTTTTCTATGTAAGTAGCCATCCAAGTGAAAGAGATGGCAAATTGAACATTTTTGCTAAGTTTTCCGAGAAGAATTGGTGAACTTGATTTGTATTTTTGCAGGTTCCATTTGAGAGTGCACTCAGTAATGTTGTAGAGCAATTGAGGACAATTTCAAGTGGTGAATATGTTTCTCCGAGTACAGAAAAGAAAAGGCTTGGAGCAATTATTTATGCTGCTGTTAGTTTGCCAGTTACTGAAATCATTCACCTACTCAGCCACGTAAGTGCCTTCATACACTAGTTCAACACATCAATGCAATACTCTGCAGGCTTTGACGATTTAAAAAATAATCAATCAACTTGAACATTTTGTAAACATTTCATGTTTTGTTCGCTAGTCTGGTCATTCGAACTGGTTTTCTCCAGTTCTATGAAACTAAATTGCGGTAAGAAAAATTCTGTTTCATGCCCTTTCTACTCTTACAACCAATATTTTGGGGTTATTAGGTCCGTTCATCTGTAAATTAGTTTGGGATTGGTCATGGATGATGTCCTGATGTGGTCATGGTAAGAATGACTTCGGACTTACATAAGCTCTTGTTTAACTTTCTAGAGGTGCATTCTGTGGTGTACTGGTGTTATATTGTTATTTCTGGAACAATAATGCTTTACGACAAATTCTTAAAAGGTTATGTCTCACAATTTCTATATGTATGACGGTCTCTTTGACTAATTGGCAATTGCTATATGTAGCCCTTGTGCATTGTTTTATGAAATTTGACCTTACACGTTGCTGATTTTACTATGCAGATTGGTGGTAACCACCCTGAGATTGAAGCATTTTTCAGAAACAGGAATTTGGCCGACAGTCTTACTAAAGCTCATGTCACTCTTGCACATAAAAGAAGTCACGGTGTGATAACAGTTGCTAATTACAGTCAGTATCTCGACCGTGATGTTGACGTGCAGTTCACAGCTTTTTTATGGTCTGAAAGCATGGCTGCTTTGGAAGCCTTAGTTGGTTCAGTTGATGGTGAAAAGGTCCACTCGAAGAATGAGTGGCCTCACGTTACCTTATGGACAGCACGAGGAGTTACTGCCCGGGAAGCAAATTATTTACCTCAACTGGTGTCGGAGGGGAAGGCATGTCGTATAGAACTTGTTCCACCAAGTGTTGTATACGGCAAAGTAAACTTCTTTTGACTTTGGCGCTTTCAGGGTTGTTCGATACAGAGATTTCAAATTTTGGCATAAAGATTAAACTTTTAGTTCCTGGCTAATCCATTTATTGATCACTTGTAGCTCCTTTTAGTTTTAACAGTGATTATGTTACACAAGCTTTGGCATTGCGGATAACACCGATGTAAATATCACCAGGGTTGATTTCCTGAACATGTAAATGGCTCATTTGGCAATGATTTTGAGTAATGTATGTAGCAGAAGCTTAATTTCTCCGTTAAAAAACACTTTCCGTATTTTAGCAGTACTCGTAGTTACTCGTATTATCTAAGGCCGCATTACAATGTGCAACGGTCTCAACTTATACAAAAGTAGTCTCGAGCCCCTATAAGACGACAGCAAGTCTCATTGAGACGGGTCAGGCCTCACTCATAAAGAGCAAGTGGAGGGCCAAGTGCGGGGTTTAATTTTCCTCCCACTTGTTCTTTGTGAGGGAGTCCCGTCACAAATGAGAATTTGTGATAAGATGATGTTATTCTATAATTTGAGAGAGTTGGGGGTGCTTTGAAATTGGTGAAGAACATCTGAGATTCAAAAGGAGGAAATGCCAACTACCCTTCTTAAAGAAGAGAAGGAAGAAATAAACAAGAATTAGGTACGACTAAAAGTAAAGAATTAAAAGAGTGGGGAACGTGTTAAATACGGCGGTCAATTCAAGATCTCTAATTTAAAGAAAAAGACGAAGAAAAAGAGTGGAATTGTGTGAAAGAATCAGACATTAAAGTGGATGCGCATGTGATTTGTCAGTCTGTCAGACATTAAAAGTGAATGCCAAGAATCTAACGCCTAGATCTTACCGTAACGTCTCTTTTCCACTTTCAACCCTTTTTCACGTCTTACTAGTTACTACTATGCCCATTTTTGCCAAATACCCCACTTTTCCTAATTTTATTCAAATAATCTTCCAAAATTATGAAATCGGAAAATTTTCACGGTATCCCTGAACTGTTACATTTATCCGAAATATCCAAATTTTGATTGAAAGTAAAACTAAATAAAAAATGCTAAACAACACAATAGAACAGTATATAGAGTTGCTTAGCGGCTTATCAAAAAAAATATTCCGCAATTTAAGTAAAGAGAGATAAAAGAAACCTTGAAATCTCGCAGAGTATTTTTCTAAATCTCGCACAATTTATTCCCTTATTCATAATGTACTCCCTCATTTCTCATTTCACTTTTCAATTTAGATAAATCAAAAATCAAACCAAATCATCTATTCTCAATCACTCAACCACTCTCCACCTCCTACTCCCTGCACCGGGAACCCCTCAGGCCCTCATCGTCGCCCCTCCCAGAATTTGTGATGTTAAGTTTGTCGAACCCTAAATCAAACAATATTTCTAGATTCAATTTAATGTAGTGTGGTAAGTCGAGGTCGATCCGCAAGGGAGGTGAGGTTAGGGTCACTATAAGTCCATATCGAAGGGTGAAGTCTAGGTTAGTTCTACCTTTCTATAGATATGGTCATAGGGTCGAGTCTAGTCGAGCTTTGACCCTAATTAATCTTAACCCTTCTATCTTGCGCGGTCTACAAACTAGGCAAAACTTCTACCCTACCTAGACAAGTTAATACAATTATGAAATGTTAAACTATCGTTCAAGCCACTCAACATAACATTTAATGCACAAAACAAAAGACAATCATCCAACGATTTTAATAGTCAAATGAAACTAATGAAGATGGGTAATCGTCTAGGTAGAGTCTCGACCTTTCGGTTCAGGAGGTCTCTTAGGTTGGGTCTAGAGCTTTTGTTCACATTGGGCCGATCCTATCAAAGTTATGTCATCTACTTACTAATCTTATTTTTCGCTTCAAAGAATAGTTAACAAGAATAGATAAAGGCTAAAATTACCACTCAAGCATTTCCACTAATACTTAACTTGCATTAGATTATGCACCCACAAATTTTCATTACCAATACATAACAATCAACCCCATTAAATGTGACAAAAGACTCCCCTTAACCCTGACTTTAATCTACTCAAATATGGTTGACCCAAACATTGCAATAAACATGATAGTATCTATGCTAAACATAACTAATATAATAAGATTAACTTAAGCAATGTAAAGGAAATAGAATTAAATAGAAGTAGAGAGGGAAAGATTAAATTTTTATAAAAAATATATAGATGAGATGGAAAATAGATGAAGTTGAATATGAACCAAATGATTAAACTGAAATCTTCAAAATATAAGCAAAATTTAACTAATTATTACAAGATTAAAATTAAGAAAAGATTAAACGAGAGACTAAAGAAAGATTAAACTAATTATAATCCGCAAAAATAAAACCAGATTAAGGGACAATAGTGGTATTAATAATATGGTCTCCAAACAATCCTCTCTAAAAAAATGTTATTTATACTAAGGGGGGTCTTCTTAAAGAGAGTCGAAAAACGCGTACAAGTGCGTTGGGCCGGTCGGCCGCCAAACCGTCGTCGCCCCGTCTAGATACAAAGGTGGAAAAGCAAACAAATGGACCACCAGCCAACCAGCAGGCGGCCGGTTAACCAGTCGGTGTCCCTGCTTTGTGGTGTTGCTACGTAAGCGCAAAGGAGGACAATGAGGGGAAGCCGGTAACCTAGTTGATCGGCCGGTTAAGGACTTAAATTGGGTGGTTCCCGACACGAGGTTAAGGAGCGACGAGGAAAGGATGTCCATGTCCGATGGCTAGGCGCAGCTGACCGGTCGACGACCCCCTGGCTTCTTTTTCGCCTTAGCTCACGGTCTTGTTTCCCGGGTCTATAATTTCGCTCCTTAACTCGATTTTATGAATCCTTTAACGAGAAAACGAAAGATCAAGATACATACAAAATACGAAGGAATGAAAAGGGGTATAAACATTATTTTTTAGTGATTATTATGACTTGGGAAATGGAAAAACGCTACAAAATAAGAGCGTATCAGTCTGTCACCTCTTCTAGCGTTCGTCGTCCCTCCCAATATCCCCTTAGCATTTGTCAAACACAAACATTGACACCATTTCCCCCTCTGATGTATTGAATGACTAATAAATTGGAAAAAAATTGGAAAAAATGTCAAGCTTATATGGGCCTATTTTGATAATAATTTCTTTCACCCCAACCGCATTTTCATAATTATTTTGCTTCTAAACCAAATTAAAAGAAAAGAAAAATCGTATATCGTTTAAATGGTTGTGCACATACTACGACATTAATATCTTTAATCACACATTATAAAACTTTAAAAGTATTTCATTTTCCTATGTCTTGTTTGGTTATCCCTTTAGATTCAAAAGATTTTTAAAATCCTATGAATCACAATATTATGTGTTTGTGTGATTGCCAAAATCAGGGACGTCTTAAAAAATATGTAGTCCTGGTTCTAGAAGTATTTAATGTGGCCCAAAATCAAATAATTTCCCTTTTTCTTAAAATAGCAAAAAGTTAAACACTTAAGTTGAACAATTAACTTTTTGTTTTATGAAATGCGTGTTAAAGATATAGAATAATGAGTCTTCACCTAATCGAAGGTAGAAAAGATTGGTAAATCGAATATTGTCCTTGAAATAAAACCGACAAATATTTTAAATTAAAATTGTAGTTAATATATTAGTATCTAATAGTAGCCTTTATAAAACATAAGAAATTTTTAAAAAAAAGTTGTGAGAGGTAATTAATATACATTATTAACTGTAAGTTTCCTTCGTTTCGAGCGAGGCCCAAAAATCTAGAGGCCCAATTCCGTTGCTCAGGTTGCACTTGGTCTTAGCTGTTACAGGCTAAAATCACCGGAAATGGAACTTCCTATGTAATTGAATTTACTCAGTTATGTAGGAAGTAACTTTCCTTACTCCCATTAATTAAGAGGCATGCAATTCTCACATAAATTATTTGCCAAAACACCTTTTCGACAATTCACGTGAGTTTTAGGCTCCCTTCAATTATTTATTTGTATAATTGATTTTTTAGTTTCATTTTTTAATTTGTAAGAAAATAAAAAATGGAATTGTATATAACATTACATTCTTTTGAAGTTTAGTGTTCAACTAATGATTGGTTAAAAATAAAATGTTAATTTTTCAAAAGAAAAGTGTTCAGATTGAGTCATCTTATGAATATATTCGATAGATCGAGTCTAGAGAGATTCATGTTGGATCACATTACCCATATACACATACCTAACATGATTAGAACCTTCATATTGCGCGATGTGTGTATCTTAAAATTTTCGTCAACATTTGAATTATCACTTTCTTCACAACAACTATTTTCCAAAGAACAAACAAAATTTGTTACAGAGGCTCGCGAGGTCACCCAACTTTACATTTATTTTGTAGGTTTCGAGATTTTAAAGTTTATATGACTTTAATTCAACAAATAACTTGAAAATATCTCCATATTATTTACCTTGTTATTATTAATATTATCTATGAGCCTTCTTATAAATATTATCACTGCATGCCATGAGTCTATTTTGTACTAAGGCTAACCCGGTAAAAAGTAGCTCAACTGATGCAATCCTCATATATATTGTGATCCTATTGATAACTTCATATGAGTAATTAATTTTGGTTATAATATATTAGCTTATCAAAAAGCAAAGAATTAAAATTCATACTATTACTACTCATACTATTTTTCTATATATGTATAAGGGTTGGTTATTTTTATTGAGGTAATAGTGCATTTTACTTACAAATTTGCTCTTCGAAAATAAGTCCAACCTACCTTATTTCTTAACAAATAATTGTTTAAAGACAGACATATCAATCAGAGTGGAAATCATTTGTCCCATTACTGATATTAGAGGATAGATGAAGCAAAAACATACGGTAAAGATTAATTGAAAAAAAACTTCTCACGAGTGACGAGTGTGCTAATTATCGAATCTTAATCTTAACGGATATATTCATGGTAAGAGATAACAATAATATATTTCCATAATAATTGGCTTATTACCATCCAAGCAAAAAATTACGAGTAATATAAAGTTCCAAAAAAGAAAATACTCCGTATAAAATAAATAGGAGTAACAATAAAAGGAAAATATAAGAGGGATACAAGTCATGATAACGTAACATAACACAAAGATATTCAGAATTCTTTTGTAATAAAGTTTCCAAAAACAATACCCACCCAACGACCCATTGTCCACATACCACTCATATCTCATCCACTTTAGTATTATTATTATTATTATTATTATTATTATATTATATAATATTATATTTATATTTTCTTTTAATTATTCGTATTATTTTCTGTTGAACTATGAAACCCTCATTAGGGTTAGCTCCATCACTCCATGTATAAATATAGGTCTCACATCCTTCATTTGCTTAACCAACTTCTCCACTTCCTCTCTCACATTTATTCTTAAGTTTTATTTATATAATATATAATATATTTATATTTAATATATTTAATATATAAATATATAAATATAAAGTATTTAGGGTTAGTAGTAAGAAAAGAAGAAGAAGAAGAAGAAGAGATAGATTCGAAGTGGAGCTCCATGAAATCCAAAAGAGGGGCAAAACGGGTAAAATACAGCTGCATAGATATGGATATCCAAAGTCCTATTCGGGTCAAGTATTAGATAGGACTCAGGCTTTGCATATCTTTGGAGCTGTTATTTGCCCTTTTTCTTTGTTCTCCCTTTGGATTGAAGGGAGCTCTACACCTTTTTTCTTTCTCCTTTTTTATTTTTATATATTATTAATATTTCGATTTGTTTTTTTTAAACGGTTTTATATAAATATATTGTTTATTTACACTATAAATGTACTGTTGTTAAAAGGGTCTGTTTTGCCTTATATTTAGTATTATTTAACCTTATTTTTGGTCCATTCTATAGTTTTTATTATTTGAAGATTGTTGTTAGTTCATGAACTAGGTGTTTCTCAAGTAACTTTATTATTTTAGCATTATAATTTATTTATTTTATTGCAGTTTTTGTTCTTGACCTGGATATAATATATGTTTATAAATGCGTTTCCATTTTATTTGAATTAATATTAATATTAAATTATTTTCTGTTATTTGTTTGATTAGTATTTTTAATGTTCAAATTTATGGATTTGGATAATATGCTTGTGTTTTACTCCTTTTTTGCTGTTATATAATTTCCTTTTTGAACCTCAATTTTATGGCATATTTTTATTTTCAAGAAGAAATTCCTTTTATATTCATCAGAAATGAAGAAACCCAATTTCTCACTTGTGAGTGTAATCCCACATTGATAAAAGAGAGGAGAGTTTACCACCTTATAAGGCAATAGGCTACTCCCTCTATTGCTCTATTGCCAATTGGTTTTAGAGTGGAACCCATTGGGTTTATATAGTGGACTCTCTCTCCTCAGTACGGGTTGGACACAGCCCGATTATGAAATTTAACAAGGAAATAAAAGGATAATAATTATTACAAGGATAAGTTGAAGATCTTAGTAAAGCTTTAATTTAATCAAACTGTATTACTCCACAGTCAACATATATGTAAAGCCTGTTGGTATTCAATTTTGTTTCTTTTTGTATAATTTTATTTGATTTATTTTGAGATCTTGTCTTATTCCTTTTTATTAATGAACAATATAGTGATTATCATCTTATTACCCATTCAAATTCATGAGTTGTTCAGCATTAAATATTATGCTAGTGAAGCCATTTTTCAAACTTGTAGTTTATCTATCATTTTGCACCGACTCTTGTTGCAGACGGATACTTTTCATGACAAGCTGAAGACAGGCTAAATGCTGCAATTTTTACGATAAATGTTGCTATTTGTTTGACAATCTTTTGTAGCTTGGAAAATTAGTCTAGTTACATTTCGGCTTAGATAGTTCACATTTACTCCGTCTTTAGCTCGTTACAAAATGTAATCCGTCTTCAGCACAAGACCTATCGATGATTTTGTTACGATGTCATTGTCGTAGACAGCTAGACTAGATGAGTAAATCGAGCTGAGCATGCTTGAAATTAATAAAACCCTAATTTTATTTTATGTTTCATTTAGAGATTACGTTTATCTTTACTGATTATTACCAAACATCACGTACATTTTCATAGTTTTACACAAAGATTGCGTTAAACGGATCTAATCAAAAGAAAATCATGATTAATTTAGTTCTCCCTTAAACTTTAAATAATCAACTCATTAGATTTTAATCAAAATATATTTCACATATATTCTATGGATGAATAATATGCTTCGCATATTTTCTATAGGTGAATCAAATTAGTTATCTAAGAAAACGTTGTTACAAAAAAACGAAATATTTTTTTATTATTTTGAATTAGAGGATCGGTAATTACTAAATATTACAGTACTATTATTTTTTACCGTCTTAACTTAAGACGTCACCTACATTTGATTAAAATTCATAACAATCGACTATTAGTGAGAACACTTTTTTTTTATTCTGCGTTCTCCACTGTTTACTCAGTGAAAATAATTTCTCTTATATATTCCAATCTAATACAAATTACCCACTCACTTTTTTAGGTCAATCTTGTTAAATATTGACCTCGATTATATTAAGTCAATTCTTCAAAATTTATATATAAAATTGATATTTTTACGTTCATTATAAGAAGAGGTTTCGGAAAATTATAATTTCGACCAAAAAAAATTATACTCCCTCCTAGTCACTCATTTCTTCCCCTTTCCTTTTTGCACAAGAATTAAGGAAATGAATTTGGACCACACAAAATACACTACCCCACATACAAATGAATTTGGACCACATAAAACACACAACCCCACATCCAAAAAGGGAATGAGGGAAGAAAACCCGACTTACCCGATAAGGAAAGAGGGAAGAAATGAGCGACTAGGAGGGCGTATATAAATGAAGATTAACGTAGTCTAAGTGTTGTCTCGTAGACCGCAAAAAGTCAAATGGGTAGTTTGGATTGGATTGGAGGGAGTACAACTTACTCCGTATTACATTAGATTTTGATTTGCTTTTATAAAAAAAACAGTAGTAACAAAGATTATAGTATTATCATACAGAATTGAGCAAATAATAAGAAGTATTTTTAAATAAAAGAAAAAATAATTTCAAATAGGTTGTTTCTTTATAAATGGAAATTAAATAGAAAAGATAAAATGAAGAAATAAATAGGTGTTTAAGGCTGTCTTAGTTTATTGACTTTATGGGGAGGATCTAATGTGAGATCGTCTTTATATTGTTGGACCATTCTGTAACCTTTATTATTGAATGCAGTCTTTGTTATTTTTGCAGACACTCCACTTTTCATTGATAGTTTTAACGTTTTTCGTCAACCTTTTGTGTTTGAAGAATTTCCATGCTAAACTTTAGGGTGTGACTTGTTCATTTTTACTCTAGTAATTCCTCTTTAATTCGAGTTAGTATTTCTTCCGATGGACTATTTTTAGTATGCATTAATAAGACTGAGTTTAGTACCCAGTTTACAACTAAGTGTAACAACATTTGGAATATAAGTTATCATTAGCTATAATAATACTGCATTGTAGTGGTTACATTTGACAATAAAAGTAGGTATAAAACCTTGTCTTAAGGTAGAGATAAACAAAAAAAAAAAAGTTGCTTGAAACAAGAATTAATGTCAATTCTTTCATTTACGTATGGTTTTGACACATGTGGTAGAAGAATACACATTAAAAATGTAATTTGTACATTTGTACAATGGGAAAAATTGCCGATATGTACGATTGTACATCTTAATAGTAAAATGTAATTTGTACAGTTGTACGATTAATGAGAGACCGTCGCTCTTTAAAATTTAGGACCATTGAAAACATGCGTAAATAATATGGAGTATACTATTATAAGAAAGAAAAGTGATGCACAAGGTC
Organism: Heliosperma pusillum; assembly: GCA_022085475.1. NCBI lineage: Eukaryota > Viridiplantae > Streptophyta > Magnoliopsida > Caryophyllales > Caryophyllaceae > Heliosperma > Heliosperma pusillum. Next base: position 67,119 of record JAIUZE010001819.1, on the reverse strand, counting down.
GCATATTTCCATGTAAGAAAATGTAAATAAAATTTGCTAAATCCTACTTCTATTTTACTTGTTCTGCAAAAAATTACTATTTCTCCTTTTCTTATTTTTCTTTAATACCCATTAACAACTGTAATAATTTTATTTATCAAACACAACTTTTCAAAAAAATTTCAAATGCTACCTTTTTTGAAAAAAAAGTTTGCCAAACACATCTTTCATAATTTTTTTTTGCCAAACATGTCATTTTGGCTGAAGTTTGACAACTTGTAATGAGGTGACTTTCAATCGATGTTTGAGATAACAAATTAGGTCGTTTCAGATGTTCTTGAACTCGTTTGAGCAGTCGGAATACAAACTTTACACGGGTTGTCAACCTTATGTGGTCGATTGGCATTTAAAGTAAGACTTGTCAGAGATGGTCAATTCACTTCCCTCGAGCCATCATCTGCAAGACTGCAACCAACAACCACAAAAAAAAAATACAACTGCGACCTATCCTGTGCTCCCCTCTATCTACATACCAAATTTCAGACCAAACAAAGCATGATAAGACATACTTTATTAAAAGACTCACGAAAAACCATCACCCGATACAATCCCAAACTTATAAAATCCTTTCTGGTCACCTTACTTTACACACGAATCAAACACATATAAGGCCAACTTTTGCCACTACATTGACAACCCCTAAAAACCAAGTACCCAACTCCCAACTTTCCAACGAGTCTAAGAATACTTCAAACCACTTCGTTTGTTGTCTCCAATATCGGATTGAAAGTCACCTCATTGCAAGTGGTCAAACGCTAGGCAAAATGCAGAGTCCTCCTGCCAAAATGTCGTGTTTGACAATTTTTTTTATTAAATGTTGTGTTTGTCAATTTTTTTTTTGATTAAAAGTGGTGTTTGGAATTTCGCTTTTTTAAAGCTTGTTTGAATTAATTAATGAGGAATTAACAAAAAGTTATTTGAATTACAATTTAATGAAATTAATAAATAATACATACGACAAATAAAAATGATTTAAATTGAACAAATTGACGATATTAAAGTTCATAACTTTGTGTGCAGAATCTGTTTTCGGCAATTTTTTTTCTTCCGAATTGCTTATCTCGACGAAACGAACGGAATGATTTTTTTTACCTAGTCCATTAGTGTAAACCACACGAATGTGTGTAAACCATATAAATGGGCCTAGCCCAACTATATAAATTACAAGAATTAGCCTAGGCAATTTGGTAAATCACATAAATGGGCCTAGGCTTATTTGTGTTGTTTACATGTTTTCCCATTACGTTGGTTAAGGCTTAAGAGGGGATAAGTGATATAAAAAAAAGTAATCGCCGAAAAGAAACATCCGAGTGCAAAGTTATTAACGTTTTTAGTTTTTTCATTTTCAATCGTCAATTTTTGTCCAAATTTAAATCGTTGTTATTAATTATCGTTTTAACAATATACGATGTATACATGAGTTTTTCAAACGAACAAATAAAAGGAAGGACAAAACGGAAAATTTATTTAAGAAAAAGAAGGGGTGTAGTAAATAAAACTAGTTTTGGGCGTGATATAGCAAACTCTTCTTATATTGTATAAGATGTATTTTACATTAGATTTGCTATAACAAACCCTTATATTTTGATATAAAATATCTTATACAATATAATAAAGCGGGAAAACAAAATGTTTAGATGTAAAACATTTTTGAGAATAATAATCAATAAAATGTGTTCTCTTTACGGAAAGTTCCCGGTAAGGAAAAAAAAATTATACGAAGTATATACATAATAAAAAACCTTATTTTTCATAAGAAAATCCAAAACTCAAATTAGTTAAGGTGTGTAATTTCGTAACTAAAAAATAACCATAACTTCACGCATTTGCACGTGTCATCTGACTGTCTCCAGATTCTCGCCCAAATTGCGGGTATCAGGCAACCCAACACAAGAATATTAGCGTTATTTAGGATGTTGATTGTTGAATCACTTTTTCCTTGCTTTCAATGTATTTGTTTAAGCTTTACCCCACGCACCTTAAATATTCTAGCCAATCGTCTAGGTAGAAGTGTGCTGGGCTTGTAGTAGTTAAAATTATTTTTAATTGATTTTTTTTTTGCTTGGCTAACAGTATGTAGTGTAATAAAAACCGCTTATCGTTCTCCCAAGGAATAAAAACTCTTGCATATCGAATTAATGCATGATGAAATAATGGAATTTCTAAAACATGTATTTCTCTTCAAAAACAAGTTGTACGTCCTTACACCCATTTGATATTTACACAAAATGTCATTGTATGACCTGCTTATCAACCCCACAATTAAACCCACAATTACATGGTCTACCTAATTTTTTCCTTTTTACCTCTCATTTTTCCAACTTCTTAAATATTCCATTTTCCTCCATGTTATCATTTGTAGATCGAATGGAGTATAATATATAATCCCCCATGTCTCTCTCATCTTGCTGTGAGTACTTTTGAAACGACGTCATGGCTTGTAAAGCTACTCACATCAAATGGGCGTAGGCGCGCACTCTAAACCTATATGCGAATATAACACGGTATCCGAACTCATGAGCAGAAAAAACCTATATCGACTTTATAATTGTTTGTGGGCTCTTGTCATACGCCCAAGTCCCAACATTAATTGAATCATTTTGCTTACTTTCATCATATATACTCTCGCCCGACTGATTATATTGTTTTAAAAAGTGATTATAACTGATTGAAAAAGAATAATGTATATTCATTCTTTATAATGGCAATACATTTTACAAAATCTCACCCCTTATTTTCTACTACAATTTAAATATAAATAAAGAATATATATAAAAAAAATCAGAATTTCACAAGATGTAATACATTGAGACTGAATGTCATAAAAACTCTCATCGTCTAATCCCATTTATTCACCTTCAATAGAGTATAAAAGGTAAGCAAATGATGGAGACGAAAAATGTATATACAATAATCCAACATTTGCAAATCATCCAAACTTCAAAACTTTAGGAGAAAACCTCAAGAGTCTAGTTAAGCTACTAGGCATGAACTTCCTAGCAAACAAATAGCATATATTAGTCATCTCCCCATTATATTCACAAGTAAAGTTATTCCTCAACTTTTTTAGCAAATCAATTGTAACTCTGGGCCTCTCAAATTTACCCGGATGAGGCCCAATAATAGCCCAATCAACCCAAGTAACTGTCCTATTACTATTCTTTTCCCAAAACTTCATACCAATATAAGTAGGCAAGTAATGTTCATCTCCATAACATCTATTCTTGCAATATTTTTGAAACAAAGGAAAATACGTTTGATCCGATATTACTTGAACCGCGAGCTCACGGTCTATCTCGAACCACTGAGACCCTTTTCGCCATTGTGAGAGGTTAATTTGAGGACTCATATGACGGTCATAACGACCTCTACCTGTAGGACCTTTGTCATCGTAAACTTGAATGAAATTTTTAGTAGAGTTTATAAGGTAGGAATATATAGTTGAGAAATCGAACAATGGGATGCATGTCTCCGAGTGGAGAACGAATCGTTGGTTTGATTGATCGAGAAGAGCGTTGGCTAGTAGGCGGCGCTCTGCCTCGACCATATTGATATCTCCCCATTGCACCGGCTGTATAAGAGTAAATAGACATCATTGTGAGTTTAGTTGTAGAGAATAGAGATATTATTGCATGCACAAATTCATGTTATGAAAAGAGACGATCCGTCTTATTGCTTCAGACGAGTCAAGTCCCCTAACAAAAGAGCAAGTGAGACAAGTGGGAGGATAATAGATAATCTCCCCACTTGCTTTTTTGTGAGGGGACTTGACCCGTGCAAGACCAACTGACATGCATGATATACTAACTAAATAAACATTGTTTCGTGTAATCTTTCTGGAGTTTTCGAACTTGATCCCTCAGGATAAAATGCACTAGTGTAATAACCAAGCTCAAATCCGAACATGGTTTACATATTGTAATTAGATGATAAATCCTAAATCGAGATTTTTGTAACAATAATCCCAATATATATTTTCAAAATGTCGATTTCTATTATTTAATATTTCCTCCAATCTAATCTAATACTACGTATGATTTTTAACATCGTCTAGACAACCCAAACGAGCACGAAACATAACATGAACATAATTTGTTAGAGGCTCATTGTCTTTGCCTAAATTAAACAAATTGAGTACATAATGAAAACATACTAAAAATGGTACCCTACTAATGATTGAAGAGTGCACTTTTATATGATCTTGACCTCTTTCTCCCAAAAGTGGTTAAATCTTTTAATCAATTGAAGAAAGGAATCAGAATTATTCATTACTTTTACATTTTCAATTCCAAAGGCAATTTGATAAAATCCTTAATTAGTTGTTCAAATGAGTCGACTCTAAGCAAAGCACTATAAGAAGGTTTAATTCCGGGATAAAGAACAAAGGTTATATTGTCTCAATATATGCCAAAATCACAACCATGGTTATAAAAAAGCGCAATTTCTTGTTTCAGACTCCTCAAATCCGTCTGAAATATAAATAGGGGTTTGTAACTATTTTATGACCAAATATAAACACAATGGTCAAGCTAGTGTTACAACTTATTGTAACTTGTTTCCAAAATGGTCACATTTTACCGTAAAATAGTCAGAAATTACGTGTCTTTTTTCCAGACCAAAATAGACGGTCTAAAGAGAGACCAACTCAAAAGTACTTAAAGTTTGAAGTCGTGATTTAATATTACAAGTAATTACGGAGTATTGCCCTATTTTAACCACTAAACCGCCATCTTAAACATTATTTTTCGTTGTAAAAGAAGTCATAATACTAATTTAAATGACTTAACACTATATATATTCAAAGCTACTATGAAAAAGAATGTGCTAATTAGAAAACTATTATCTGTCACTATATAAATCCTGAACTGTCATATATTGAATGCAATGCAAATTTATGAAAATAAATAGTCAATAAAAATGAATTTAAAGCGATTGAGTTTACCAATTATGTTAAGGTGTGGAACTGACTAAAGGATCCTAAATTCCTAATGTTATAAAAATAGAAAAAACTCCTTTGTGATTTTGCTATGTATAGAAAAATATCTTTCATACATTATAAGTAAAGCTGATCAAGTGCAGGTCGACCCGTTCGAACCCACAACTTCATGGTCGGAATAAAAATGCTCTTACCACTTGAAATAACTCTTATTCTTTACCTTTTCAATAATTAACGTCTCAGAATCATACATGACAATAATAATCCAATTAACGGGTCTAGGTAACTCAATAATAGGTAAATTTAAATAGGTTGTTGTACACAATCCCTCGTACATTTAACAAATTAGCTAAGTTGCTCATTTTATGATGGTAATTACTAATTAACCATTTAACTTTAGTTATTACTCTCTATGACGTTACATGAGTCCAACTTGCTATCAATAGCGTTGAACATCAAACAACCAATAATTTACTTGCTCTTTTTAAGATTCCCGACTATTAGTATTACCAATGGAAGTGCAAAAAATCATGAACAAATAAAACTACTCCGTAATTGCTTAAAATAATTGATCGATAATCTAATTACTCAGTAGCTTTTATAAGGCCGTTTTACACTAATAAAATTCATTAATAAGAACGTTCACATGACACATATAACTGAAAAATAGTAATTGAAAAAGATTCAATTTATCGTAAATTTGTACTCTGTATAAGACAATCTTATATAAGAATTAGGGTACGAAGAATCATACCTTGCTTGGAATTCTTCGACCATGAAATACAGAATCCTTAGGGTAACTCTGATTATACGTAGGACTAGCATGAACGTATATAGAGTACAATCCTTGATGCCCACTAAAGAATTTATCCCATAATGGAGCCAATGGTAACGCGCCACGTACCAAAAACATGAATGCAATCTTAGGAGGCAACGTATTATTATTTTTGATTCTAGGCACTAATGATGCCTTCAATAGCAATTCTTCATCCTCCATGTTGTGCACTAGGGTTTGCCTAGGCGCCGGTGATGGGACCGATATTTCAATTATGGCCGGTGAAGGCAGTAAAGGCGATACTTTCGGAGGCAATGAAAGCGGTGATGGTGGTGGTGATGAGATGAATGATGTCGAGTTTATAACTCTAAAATTGAAAATAGTAGTAATGTTATCAACATTAATAGGTAATGTGGTAGTAAATAATGAAGCTCCAATTATAATGCCACACCCAAAAAATATTAGGAGTTTTAAGTTGATCATAAAATTGTTTGTTGATGGTAAAAATCTTTGTACTAGTATGATATTTTTCATGATTTTTTGTTTGATTTGGTTGAAATTGAATATATGAATAATAATATAATTAATTAAGGAAGATTGAGATTTTTGTACATTGAATAAAATTAATTGATAGTGTAATAATAATTCTCTAATCTTACATAAAAACTTGAGTATGGGAGATACTTGGAAGTATATATTGTGACATTGTTGCTTCCAAGCTGTGTTTTTCCTTATTATTAATTGGTGTGTTTGCTTTTCAAGCTGTTGCTCTCTAGTATTGCCTTCTTAGAAATACGTTTTTATATATTTATAGAAAGTTATGAGATTTGTATTCACTTCACATCCCTCAATATTTTGCAATCTCTATATAGCAAAATATCAATAATCAAATTTTGGGCTAAAAGTTGAAAACTGACAGTGCAACATGAAATATATATATACTCCCTACGCGTGTACGGAGTTGGCAATCAGGTCACTTGGGTCGGTAACAGATCGGATCTAAGTGGGTCGGGTCATATCGGGTTCGGTTATGCCGGTTTAGTAACGGATTAGGGTCGGTTACAGTTCACGTCGGGTCATCTTCGGGTCGGGTCATCAAGAGGTAGCAAGTCGGGCCAGGTCATTAACAGGTCAGTACCGGGCCAGGTAATTTTATGTTTAAACAATGTGTAGGTATATTAATTATATTTTAAGTGATAATAATTATGATAAATGTCAATTTAGGTCTTATTTATACCATTATTAAGCTAGTTCATTATCGAGTCATTCATCGGGAAGAGTCAATAACGGGTCACGGGCTGGGTTGGTTCAGGTCGGGTACGGGTTTGAAAAAATAAGGCTGCTATCGGGTATTCGGTCGGGTCGGTTTTGGTTTACCCAATTTTCGGGTTCTGTCGGGTCGGGTTTCAAACGGGTCGAGTTTCTCGGATCGGGTCAGCCGCTTTTGCCAGCTCTACATCTACCTAACTGTATTCTAATCAATTTGTTTACGGTCTTAAAAGCAATTTTTTAGAGCAGATATAAAAAATTTCCACAACAAAAAAAGGTCTCATATCGACCGATAAAAATGGTTGGTATACTCGGTAATATTATAAATCGGTCGATAAATTACAATATGAGCCGATTTTTTGAAGTTACAAACCAAGCGAAATCGGTCGGCACACTTAGTCGGAAAAACAAATTAGTGACCAAAAGGTTGGTGTTGGTAAATTACCGACCGGCAGCCGTTGTCCACAAGAAAAAGAGTTCGGTACTGGTATCTTGACTAGTCAATAATATATGATAGAGTTTTGGTCGGTAATTAAAATTGCGGTCGATATTTCAACCATCAGTTGGTGCCTGCATTTAGAGGTTAGTGGCCAATTTTTTGGATGATCGGTAAAATTCATAGTTCGGGAGGTAACGAATGCAGTTATAAGTAAGAAATATTTGCTATTACTCCTCCCAGTTGCCAAACATTGAGGGGTTGTTTGGTTCAAAGTATTGGATTAGATTGGAATGGATTGAGAATCCAGGGAGGAGTGGAGTTAGATACCCATAATTTTTAACACTTGTTTGGTTAGATTTTGTAATGGATTGTATATGCCATTCATGGTGTTTGGTTCACATTTGCAATGGATTCAATATCCAATTTTTTTCATTAACTAAAATTTACTATATATGACAAAATTTAACTAACGAAAAAATATTCACCAAAAAACAATCCAATTATTCAAACCAATATTAAGCGTCCAAAATAAAATATTCTTAAACAAAAACTCACATGAAAAATGTCTTCTGAAAAATACTGATGAATCTAAAGATCAAACACATTAAACGTTCCCATTTCGGAATAAGTGTGGATGAATGAGCTTTATAATAAACTCTCTCTTCCATGCTTCATCAGGACACTGGTAAAAAAGAGAGAGATCACTAGGATTAGATGCCAATTTTTGTGCAGCTAATAATGCTTCATACCTAGTCAACCCTTGTACGCCAACTCTTGTTCATGAACCATGATGGCTTGTTCATATTGTAGAGTGGTTGATAAAACATTTGCAATAGTAGACATGTGAACATTCTTTCCATTCATGAATACGAAAAGGTTTGAAGACATGTCTTTGAAAGCATAGTCAAATCCACAACATCTGGCATCTTTCTCTTTTTTGTTTTTTTGTTTCTTATAATCTGTTAAAATTTTCACCCTCTCGACTTTCTTTGAAGCCGACTCACTTGGACTAGATTGAGTAGGCATATAAAATGGCTCATTATCAGCGATATTGTTATCTTCATCACTTTATTTCATCCCTACTTAAGTCAACCACCTTATTTTGTTGGTTATGAAGGGTTGGACAAAAGTCTCGGAATTAGTTCATGTAGCTCGACCAGGACCATATATAATTGCCAATTTATCAAAGTGTGGAAATGGAATGTTCAACAATCCTTGAGCACTTTTATTTTGCTGCAAGAATAATGTAGTGCAGATTACTTTATCATATGTTTCTCCTCATCCCAGGAAAAACCAGAAGTGCGGGAACATCTCTGTTAGCGCATTGTATTTGTCCTTGAACCATTTCATTTTCGATTCAATATGAGGAATCCCTTTTAAGCCACAGCCTGGAAACTTTTTATTCAACATATCCTCCAACTTATTCTTAAAACAATTCTTGAAACTACCATCTGGTTTCCATTGTGGATCACTATTCAGTTTTAATAGTCCATCAATTAGATGTTCTTCTTCTTGTTTAGTCCAAGAACTCTTATTTTTTTCCCTTCCATTTTAAGATGCATGCCCAATTTCCATGCTATATACAAAACAATGTCAATTAAAAAATAACTATTGAATAAAGCATTGACATATAATTATTGATAAGGGTAAAGTCGCGTCTCCTTAATCAAAGTAAACCTAAATTACAACTAACTAATAGTCAGCGGTAATAAGGTATCGAATCCACAGGGAGGCGGTAGTATTCTAATCTGTTAAACTAAGTTCGTTTCTATAGTAACAATTTCGGGGTTTTGAGATTGTGTTTCTAGACTAATAACAAACAATAACAATAAATAACAACAATAAGAATAAAAGATTGAAATCAATAAGATTAAAAGTCTAGGGTCTCAGGTTCACTAGGATTATTGTTCAGGGGTAAGGATGTAGTCAACTATCATGCAATAAAGTTATCTAAGGTCACAAGATCGGTCGATTCAGTTATGCCCTTTAGATCTACAATTTAACATGCGATCGCTATCATTAAACGAGTTCTATTCAATTATCGTAGCCTATCTTAGTCTTTACCCGGTCGGTGTCAATCCTAATTCGCGAGACTAGTTAATTAGTCATGGCCAGTAATCAAACAACTAGAATTAAAACGATAATCAAACGATAACCATGCAATTGCAATTCAATTAATTAATCTACCCCTTCTAACAATCCTAGATCCCCTTTCAACCCCAGAAAGGAATTTAGCTACTCATAACGATATTAATAACAACAATATTAAATAAAGTAAACATGATTAACAATTATTAAAGGATGAACAAAGAATAATTAAATAACAAGAAGGTAATTAACTAAATAACAAAGGAAGATTAAATAATACCGATTACAAGCTTGAACTAAAGACAATCGTCTTGATGAATAAAATCCAGAGGCAAAGCAAGCTAAATTAGAGTTTCTAATATTAAAGCATAAAAGCATCAAAAGCATGTCTAATTATGAAAGACGAGCTTTCCTTTTATAATACAAATCTAATTAATTAAGTTAACTAGTTTAGGAAAATACGAAAAAGCCGTCAAAAAGCTAGGTTGCTCGATCGAGCAAGGGACTTCTGCTCGATCGAGCATGACAACAGTACGACTCGATCGAGCAAACAGCCTTGCTCGATCGAGAATCCTTCATTTTGGCTCGTTTCTTTGGTTTTCTTCATTCCTTCTTCATTGCTCTCGATTCTCGTGCCTAACCTTCTACGATCCGACTCCGCCATGCTCCATATCAACTCAAAAAGCTCCAAATGCATCCAATATGCATTAAAACATAACAGAAGCGGCATAATCGATATTCTAGCTAAAATAGCATAGAAATAAGCAAGGAAAGACGGTAAATCGAGTTATATGTGTCTAAGGGAAGCATAAAATATGTATATTAATAATAATTATCAATTATATATAACTTTATTTTAATTTTTGTTTTTACAAAAACATTCAAAAACATTATTGAAACACAAAGACAAATTACTGTTTAGATATTGGAATTTGGAAAAGCAAGTGCGAAACAACTCAAGTATTTTGATTACGTCTTGCTCTCCAAGTGTTATACATATTTTGAGCTAAAGTGTTACGATAATTAGTCCATGAGTCAGATGTCTCTATCAAAGTAACATATTCATCTTCATCGTCTGAATCATCATCATCACTACTTTCATGCATCATCTTCATCGTCATCTAAATCCTCATATATTGTATAATCAGTAGGCATATATTTTCGAATGAGGTTATGTAGTAAGGAGCAAGCTTGAACTATACGACCTTGCGTACGTATGGAATAGAAAGAAGGGGACCTAAGAATGCTCCATCTCCCTTTTAATAATCCAAAACATCTTTCAATAACATTTCTAGCTTTAGAATGTTTCATGTTGAAATACTCTTCTGCACTAATTGGTTGTCGATCCCCCCACTCCTTGAGATGATATATGTGGCCTCTATACGGTGCTAAAAAATCCTGACAATTTGTATATCCCGCATCAACCAAGTATAGAAACCTTCATGTAGAGTCTATTGATCATATCGAATACGAAAGAGGGGGAGGGGGTGAATTGAGTATTAAAAACTAGCTCCACTTTTTCGATTTATAAGATATGTAATTAATTATTTGATCTTATGAATTAAAATCAACTAATTAATTAATCAAAGTAAGCGTAAGTAACGAAATAACGAAAAGTAAAGAGAGTAGAGTATCGTTGAAACCTACGTCCACTATTCTCGATTAATAATTCTTATTAGTACCTTTCTCCGGATTACAAAAATTATCAACCCACTCGTATAATCAACACTATGATTATAACTCAAGGTCAGTATCGTTAAATACTCTATACTATCTTACGTTAATAAGAAAGTACAATATAACTCACACAGATTCCCGTTAAAGAATTGTAAGCTTATAATGATGTACTATTATCCAATAACGTATTTCACGCAAGCGATTGATAATAATTGATGCACGACTCTTTCAAAAAACAAACACTAAAAATAATAAATATTTTGCTCAAAGGTTTGCTTTAAAACGATTTTGGAAAATCAACACAAGTAGTAGATGTGCCGTGTAGTTGTTGTGTGTATTTCGTGTATTTCAAAATAATATGTGAAGGAGTATTTATAGTAATAGAAGTATAGTAGATCTAAAACCCTAGCTTAATATTTAAGAAAGATATTTATCTTTAATATCATAAAATAATATTTGCTTATCTTTTAGAAATATCTTTATCTCAAAATATTATTTGGTTTATCTTATAGAAATATATTTATCTTTAATATCTCAAAATATTGTTGTAAAGATATAGTAGAATCCTAGATTAGGTAAACAAGGGAAACAACCTAAGGAGGCCGAAATCCCTAGTCTCACGAAACCCTAGGAGGCATGCAACCCTAGGTGGCACAATCACTTGGTTTACACGAAACCCTAGATGGCTCAAACCCTAGGTGGGCTTATTAGGTTAACAACAAATTGAGATAGAATATATTAGAAACCCTAGGTAGCATGACAACCCATAAGTTGTATTACTAACCAATAGAATCTCATAAATCTATTCTCTATTAAAACTTTTGATAAATATAAAAATACTCTTTCACTTTTGAAAACATTTAAAACATTTTATTTCCAAAATCATGCATCAACATTTATCATCCAAAGTTATAGGCTAAAGCTATAACTTTGAACATAAAATCTCTCGAATGGAATAGTTACCGAATGACGACCTATAATATCTAATCTTCACAAAGATCTTCAGTATACGGATCATCTCTTCATTTTGATCACAAATACCCTCCATCTTGAGTCTTGTGTTATTTGAGGTAGATCTTGCTTGAAGCGATTTTCTTTAAAGTTATGACTGGGTAGCTATAACTTCCATGTAGAATTCCAAAGTTATTCCTGAAATTGTTATAACTTTGTCTCACAGACTTTATCAAAGTTATGCCGGAAGTTCTTATAACTTTGATCTATCTTCTCATAATTGTTGCTAGCTATAATAAGAGTAAAGCACACAATTACACGCATATGATATCTCAAGTAAAGCACATTATTAATGAAACATATGTCATTATCAAAACTATAAAATAGGTCCAACACTTCAATTATAAAACAAAAAGTTACTCAACTTGTAAATTTTTAGTACAACTTAGAAGAGATTTTTTTTCTATTGCTATTACCTTTAGGAACCTTTAACCTGTGAGGCTTACTAAAAGCATTTCGAGGGACACGACCGTCATGAGTTGATCCTTCCCAACCAAGTTATACATATATAAATTCCAAAAAAGGATTACATACACCTAATACATTCATAGCAATTGCACCCTTCCTTGTTCGATACCTTGGTCTATCCTCATTTGGCACTTGAACACTAATATGTGCCATCTAAGGCTCCTAAACAATTGTGCAAAACAACAATTAAAGAATAAGTTTTTTAGTATGTACAATAATGTCCTTGGTTAAAAAACGTATCTATGAAGAAAAATTAAAATACCTCAAAACATTTCCATCTACTATCTTCACATTCTCCCGTGATATATAGGCGTCGGCTTTTTAAGCAAATGGTCATGTAATTTCAGAATAGCAAGAAGACAACGATGAAAGTTTCTACTCACACTTTCTTCGCTTCGGAAAAAAATGATTTCCAATTGTCTATTTTTGAAATGATGTGTCAATGTCTACAAAAACATGGCAACAATTTCCTCCAATGACATATTCCGAGTTGCACTCAAATCCCCAATATCTCTGACCATCTCACAAAGTACATAAAAAGTTTTCTGATTCACACATAAATACATAATTCACTCTTACAAATTATATCACTATGCTTAGTAAGTGTATACAAGTGTCTTCGTCTAAGACATCTTTTCTCATCTTTACTATAACGCGGACGCTCAATTTTATAAATAATCACACGGCCCGTCATACCCACCACCAAATATAGAATTGTGACTACATTAATAACGACCATTATTGTCAATAACAACTCAATATACTTCTTCTTCCATCCTCCTCTTTATTAAGGTCAACTGACAGGGCGACATTTCTGTGGAAAACCGTATACATGCCACAAACGGATTATTCGTTTTATATTCAAGTATGAATACCACTTAAAAGTGGTGGAAAATAATTTATCAACTGCACCAATTATTCTATATCCATGCGTTAAACAAGTCTTGTAATGCAAAATAATAACCTGACATCGAACCAGGTACAATTTATCGTTTCTTCTCACTGACATCAATCGAGATATAGTCTGTTTAGTTAGAAGGCTATACCCATTCACTATACTAGCTTGAAAAACTAGACGCACATGAATCTAGCAAATGAATAATAATTATATAAATGACTTTTCCTTTCCACTAATTAAGTCTACTTTAGGATTTTCTCCTACGCTACTTATGTATTACTCCCTCGTCTCATTCGTTAGCCGGGTCTATATTCATTGTGACATGTATTTTATTTAAAGGGAAACAAATGATTAAGACAGAGTAATTGGTTTATTTGTGTAATACTACTCATATTACTGAAAAGCAAAATTAATAAGAGCAATCGGGAAAAAATATATTGGCAAAGAGCATTCATCATCACCTATAATTAGCTATAGAAAGGAACAAAAACCTAGCACTTTACGATGTGATTACACGCAAAAATAGTAGTGAAAAAAAAGCAAAAAAATCTTGATGAAGGTAGAAGATGGAGGAGACTTACGTTGAACTTGGAGACTCAGCAACTTTTTGTTCTTATTAGCTTGCGAGCTTTAAGTTCTATTATTTACTTCTTGCGAGAGGGAAATAATAACTATTCTTCCTTGCGAGGTTGAATTTGTGTTTGCTTGATATCTTGCGAGGTTGAGAGTTTACACACGAGTTGGTCAAGTTGTCTTGCGAGATCACTTGTCTAATTCAAGTCTTAGTTGAGTGATCTTGCGAGATTGTCTTAACTAATTCATATCCCTTTTATTCGAGTTATCTTGCGAGAGTACTTGTCTAACTCAAGTTTTAGTTGTTAATCTTGCGAGATATTACAACTAATGCATATTTTTTTATATTGTTTTATTTCCGCTGCAAATTATTATATCTGAAAAGTAAAATTAGTGAGATTATTTTACATCATTTCCTCTTACTCTCATGTTAGCAGGTTTTGTATTCAGAGGGGATTGGATTTAGAAACTTGGGGGAGAGTATAGTATGAGATTTCAAGGGGTTGGGGTGGATTCAGAATCCCTTGGGTTTCTAACTCCATTCCAAAAAAGGCCAACCAAACACTTGAATGGGTTAAGTTCATTGATAGACTTAAATGACTAGTGCTTAAAGAATTGAAAGTATTACTCATATCAATAAAATGCAATTTCTTTTCTGGTTATTCATGAGAATTCCACAGTTTAATTAATGTGCTTGGCTGAGAATTGTTTCGGGTTGAGTGATCTCCTGGGAAGACAAAATGCGTTGGAAAGGACATGTGTTGATGTGACACCTGCTATTTGATCATAATGAATAATTTACTAAAGTCGTTTTTATTTATTTATAATTTATAATTTTATTTTTATTTTTTTAAACTATTTTACACCGCTAATTATTACTTGTATTTTTTTTACTTTTACTTTGATGAGAATTTCATTTTTATTTTTGTTGGGTCAAAACCGCTTTGTTTTTGACCGAATAGAGTGAATATTTGAATTCTACGCGAAATTTGAGTGAAACTTGACCCGTTTCAATTAAGGGTCAAGTCTAGTTTTAATGGGTGAAGTTTTTAGATTAACTTTTATGAGGAAACCTCATTCCACCTCTTTTTTTTTAGGTTTTCTATCTATCTAAAACCCTATTAAAGACCAAATCTGTAAGCTCTTAAAACCTTCATAACTCCCTCATTTCTTAACCAAATCACTCAAACTTTTCACTATTCTTCTTCTATCATAATCTTCTCTCTTTTCATACAATAAAATCTCACATTTTTGTAATTTTTATAAAAACCATCTTTTACCCATATTTTAGATCTCATCTTAAGATAAGTGTAATTTCCTTCATTTCTTGTCAGAATTTAATGATTCATGCGCCCTCGTTCATCCCTCACCGTTTACTTTCTTTTGATGTAAGAATATCTTACTTTTGTTTTCATTTATCAAAATTTCATCTTTTAAAGACGATGTCATTCTTATATTTTTGTTTTAATTTTCGTTCTACTTTGGTCATTGGACCGGACCTTATGGAGTGGATTATTGGTTTAAAGGTGATGTTTTATAAGATTTGAGGTAACGCAGACGAGTTACTCGACATTACTTTGTTACCTTAGAATAGATTCACATGTGAAAGATTGATTCTTTATGTATTATTGTCTCATGAATATGATTATTGTATGTTGAATGGATTGTATATTACTCATATGTTGTTGGGTGCCTTATCGTGAAACTATGTTTGATTATCTATCAATCTTGTGTGGATTATATGTTTAAAATTATCAATTCATGTTTGTTTATCATCCTTGTTGTTTGCCTTGGATGGGCTATGGTTCATATGTTGGTTTTGATGTTGTTTGAAACAAATTTATGTTAAAATTGTCGTTGTGCCTTGAGTCGTGTGATGTTGGTACTTGATGTCGGAGCGGTGATGGTACATTCACGTGTGCTTGTTGCATATGGTAGTGTGAGTATGATGACGTTGTTGGGAGGCGAACGCATATCGTTGATCGACTTGACCGTCAAATGTTGTATTCATGCGAGGTGGTGTCATTGTGCTTTGCGTCCTTGCTTGTTTTCTTGAACTCTTTCCTCCTCTTCCGTGTCGTTCTGCCGAATTTGGGGTACTCGGCTTCTGTTTTGTCAACCGATTCTTGGATGCGAAACGTTTATCGCATGTCGAATCGGCAAATGTTCGTCCCGAGAGTCTAGCCAAGTTTAGACTAGGATCGTATTATATGATCGTCGTTCTACCAGGAGGATTAGAGTCTTGAGTATGCGAAATGTTTATCGCATACGTTCTCACAAAAAAGTTTACTCCGGATACTTGCTCGTCTTGGCTTTCAAAGTACCGATACTTTGTATATTTCATTTGTCGTGAGAGTATGTATGGATTGTTTGGATGATGTGCTTTGTATCCCCATTCGAGTCTACAATCATATCGATATTAGGGTGAGATACAAGCTACCTAGTGTCCATAAGATTGTTTGGGATGGTTTGTTTGGTGAGTCACATTGGTTGATTGTCCATGGTATTGTCTTTCCCGCTTCTAACCTCTTCGATCATATGATTGCTAGTAGTGAGATGCAAGCCATCTAGTACCTATACGATTGACAAGGTGTGTCTTGCCTAGTCTTGAGGTCTATCATTCCTATGTTTCTACTCGCCCTCATATGTATATAATATTTCTTAACATTCTATCGCATGATGTATTAACCTCTATTCATTCATATGTTATGAGATTTAATTGACACACTTATGTTGGAATATACTTGAAATATTCTCGTTTATGTGTGTTTTGATGTAATGTGGCTGGGAAAGCCCCGAGTTACTCCCCACTGACTGTGTCATTCATGTTTCATGAATGAACAGGTTGCGGGTTGGTGTTTGCATGGGGGTTTTGACGAGCGAGCTAGCGAGTGTAGTACTTAATTACAACGATTGACCTTCACGTTGTAGTTTGTAGTAGAGTTTAGTTTCATATTTGTGTTGTAGCAAGGAATTGAGATCCCTTGAATTTTATTAAGTTGCATTTTGTATAAAAGATTTCTTACCTAAGTTTTGGTTTTTATGATTTGGTGACACTCGCGGTTTTGTTTTTATAGTTTTTAAAATCTCGTACTTTCTGCTGCAATCTATGTGTTTACTTTATTGCATAATCGTGAGGGTGTCATAGTTGGTATCAGAGCCATATATACAACCTGACAAGCTACCATGAGTGAACACTTCTAACACAAGGTTTGGGCCAGAGTGTTACAACAAGGCCCAAGGTATCACAACCACACATTTACACATCCAAATCATCAATAGAACAATCTGATAATCCGAACATGGCAATGGATCGAGGAACTCAACTCAAACGACGAACATGCTCGTCCTCTACGGTGCATGCTATACCAATTACACGACACTCTTCTCAGCCGCACCATCACTACCACGTTGGTCAGTTTTTGTCAAGAGTACTTTGGTTAGTTTATGTAGTTTTCTTACAAGAAATTGAGAATTGGTAATGATTATAGGTTGTAGTTGATAAGTTGGTATTGATTTTCAAAGTTTTATTTGTAAGCATGGTAGTGATTATAATATTGGCCTCTAAAGTTGGTAGTGTTTATAAATTAATCATAAAATTATTTATTTTCTCATAAAAACACTCATGTTTAGGTATTTTTCATTGATTGTCTTTTTGTTGATGATATTATGCTTAATACATTCAAACTGCAAAGTATAAGGTACATTTAAGCTATTTTTTTACCCACGAGTCATAAAAGTTATGACCTAAACCTTAGCTGTATTGATATTGACCTGACCGGAGCCGTAACCGATTCACAATAGCATTAACTGATTTAAGTGGCTAACCAAAATGAATATGATCGAAATCAAACTAAATTCGAAACTAAGTCAACACGATTTAAATCAACTCAAAACGATTAAATCTGATCTGACACTGAACTAAATGACCCATTTGTCAGGCCTAATTAAAAGGGGTGTTTTATCCAATAATTAAAATAAGGTCCTTGTTAAAGTCTTTAAAAGAAAGTTCGAGTCCTCACCACAAAAATCAATCAAAATTCGAATCATTATTGTAGATTTTTTGTCCAATAAATTAAATGAGAAACCGAAACTCTTATCATTCATTTATCATTCATTTTTTACCCCTCACGGCAACCAATGTCTTGAACATGTAGTTTGATCACTAAGAGAGCTTCACTTAAAAAAAAAAAGGTGTGTGGTAATTTGGTATATTCTTACTGCATACTCTTTTTGGCTTTTGCACAACGGCTAAGCTTAACAAATAATAAGTTGAGTTAGAGAATATGGACATAGAACTATAGAAGCATAAAACTAGTCACAATTTGCAAGTTGAAGAACATAATAATACATCAATCGTCATATGTATTTATAGTTTAACGAGAGCTTATTATAGATTTTTAACTCTTAAGAATATTAAAACCAACTTGAGAAGGGTTATTGCAACAAACAAATGGCATTGATTAAGTAATTTAATTAGTAATTAACAAATGAGAGAAGGTTTATCTTCTTGAATAGTACACAACAAATTATACACAGCTTCTGCAATCTCATCCACTGTACTCATTTTACCGTCTTCTTCTACGACCTGCACACAAAAGTAATATAAAGTGAAGGCTAAGCCTTATTGCTACACTTACGCAAATTCACAAAAATCTACTTTATAATAAAGCACAAATATTTTATGTACTTCTATTGGCCCCTGAATTTAAGGAGAGGAAAAAGTAAAGTGGACCCTATAACCATTCATCCTATTTAATTACTCTCTTTCCTCCTTTCTTATATTCTAATTCTAATCCATTTTCTATACATTTTTTATAATATGATTTCATAAGGTTCCAAACCCCGTACAATTCATAAATTTATCATTATAATTATTTAGAAATAAATTTTATATTATTTCAATATTTCATACCCAAAAACAATTTCGCTTAGAAATGAAATACTTTGATATTTATATGTAGATAAAAAATCATAAATATCAATAGATTAAATAATTTCGTCTTTTACTATCTATCAAATAAGTTTTAAGTTTGATATTTAACAATAATAAGAAAATATTCACATACAATGAAGTAAAACAAAATTTTAAACTATGAAAATATTACCTGCTGGTTATATAAAATAGGGATATTCTACATGGTAGCCCTGTGTTTTTCGAATTCTACATGGTACCCCTCCTTTTTTCGTAATCTACATGGTACCCCTAAACTTATTAAATAGTACATATATTACCCAAACAATTAAAAATCAAGTTTTAAAACACCAAAATTTTACAATGAAAATATGTTTATGATTGACTAAACGATATTTATGTTAATTGCATGCCAAATTATTGTTAAAAGATCAACGAAAAGTGCATAATATAAACGTTTAAAAGAGGCCGATTATTGAATTTTGGGTATTTTGAGATGTTTTCATTAAGTTTAGGGGTATCATGTAGATTTCGAAAAAAGAAGGGGCACCATGTAGAATTCGAGAAAACACATGGGTACCATGTAGAAAATCCCTATAAAATTTTAGTAGATGTATATTAATGACGATTGTCTTTAGCAAAATATTACTTAGAAAGATATAATTGATATACTAAAAATTTATAATTAAAGAATTTATATTCTTGGAATTTGAAAAATGAGATGAACTGATAGAGGAGTTTTTTTTAGGGAAGAGAAGAAAGCTTTTTTATTAAACATAATTAATACTTCCTCCATTCAACTCCACACTACATGTTTACTTTTTCACGTTTGCCAACGCGTAATTTGCGCCGTAAATACGTTTCGCTACGTATTTGCCAAAATTATAAGAGTCAGATATTTTTAATATAATCCTCAAGGCGAATCAAACAAGATCCCACATAAATATATTTTCTCTTATGTGTCAGACGGAAATTGAAAGAGTTTTTTTGTTTGTGAATAATGTACAAAAAAGAAACATGCAATGTTGAGTTGAATGGAGGGAGTATAAAACAAGGAAGAAAATTAGTGAGAATGAATAAAAATGAAAGCGGGCTGGAAATGAACAAATGAGTACTCAATAGCAGATTAGCAGTTATTATTCATTGTTAGTGTAAAAGTAAAGTATCTACTATATACTAAACCTAAAACATTTCTAGAGATCTGATTGGTTCCTTAAATTAAGGAAACCAAAAACAAAATTTTCACCCCTACCCCACCATGTAAAAGGTATAATTTCTTTCATTTTGTTTCCACCCCATGATTACAGTTCAAAATTATATCAATTAAATTTCACATATCAGTAGGTCTTGCTTAAGACGGGTCGGATTTTGGAACGGGTATTTTGTGAGAGGAAATGGGTAGAGGGGACAAGGTGGGCACCCCCCATGTGCTCTCCACTCACCCTTGATGGGTATTTTGTGAGAGAATATGGTATCCGTCTATCCGTCTTAAATAAGAATTTGTGTTCACATATAGCTTATAAAAGGACATAATTAATAACCTATACAAAATATATAAAGTTCACTGTAACCATAGAATCAATTACAAAGTGCTAAAAAAAAATTATAAATTTCATGTATTTTCAGTTTGGACAAATTAATTACTAACTAAAAATAATTACTTTATTTTATGTATGACTTAATCGTAAAATAGCAATGTTTAGTCATATAGTATGTCTTACGAGTATATTTTTTATTAAGTAGATTTAAATCCTGCGCTAAATTTTTAAGATTTTAAAGTAACTTTTAAAGACGTCAAATTATAGAAATTTAAAGACGAAAAAAAACATTATACAGACTTTAATTAAAAAAAATGATAAAAGTAAGAAAAGTAACATGCAATAGGAAATAGGATAATGTTCAATGGTATAACTAAGCTAAAATTACAAATCTATACACTGAGAAGGTTAATATATCAAAATTACATATATAATTGTGAAAAAATCTATATATAGGTATAAATATATAACTTTGTATATATGAATATAAATTTATACGTATTTTATATATTATATATATAAACTTATATATTTATATGTATTTTATACTTTTTTTCTACTTTTTGGATAGCAAGCCCGTGCATTTTTCTGCACGGGTTTAAAACTAGTTAATGGTTAATAATAAACAAATAATATGATCACAATACCAAGTAAACTAAAATGGAATGGAGGTTGGAGTATGTTCTCCTATGGTTTGAGCCTTGGAAGAAGGTATTACTCGAGAATATTTGACCAAATTTATGAAAAATGTTTTTTGAAACTAGAAACACTAATTTAGTGCTTCTATTTCTAAGAGTAAAGTGATGTGTATTTAGCTTTTAAGAAATTTTTTCTTAACTTTTTGAAAAATTTAGTATTTGACCAATTGGTGTTTTTTTCTGCAAAAAATAATTTGAAAAGTTAGGCCAAACACGGTCTACGTTTACCAAACAGTCTATTGTAATTTCATCATTTGGGATTTGTTTGGAATTAGGCCTGATTCTGAGAGTTGTCAGGAACAGTGGTGACTTAGGGCCCAATCAAGAAAGGACCCAAAGCCCAATCTTCTAGGTTTGAAAATAATAGTACATAGAAAAAAAAGGAAATTTTTATTTAGTAAAAACAAAACAATGGAATTAAGAGTAGGGTTCGATAAGATTGAAAAATATGTCTAATTGGATTTTTTTCTTATTCAAGCAAGAAGTCACTAAGTATATGCCTTCTTTTGTAATGAAATTTGTACTCCGTAGAACTTACTCTGCTTTGGCAAATACGGAGTACTATTAATCCCAAACCCGCCCCCTTGATTTAATTGATTTTTCCTTTGCTTTATTTATTAAAGTTATGAGTATTACCTTTCATCATATCTTACAGGACTTACACAATCACACTCGTGGTAAGAAACGAAAAATGTTTGCCACTTTATAAATTAACAATGTAAATAATTTACCGCCAATTAATTTTAAAATACTACAAAGTACGGAGTATATATTATACACTCTAAATCCTACTTATATATGTAACGTGACCCAAGCCCATGTCCTCTATCAATCCAACTGGAAGTGAATCGATAGTTATGACCTGGGTTTATACTTTGAAGCTAAACAACTTATATCCAACTATTTCATTTAATCATCTTAATTCGAAAAGTTCAACCACGAAGGGTCTCATTTGCATGTCTCGATATATAATAATATAAAGATAAAAAAAAAAGCTAGGTCTTTGATATAACTATGGCTTTGAATTTGATAGTTAGCGCTATCACATTTTCCTTTTTAACTCACCTACACAGTATTGTTAATTAATCTTTTAATAAAAGTGGACTAGTGATAACAAAAAAGAGAGAGACTAGTTTAACACTAACCTTGAGATTGAAAGAGTAAAAGACAAGTCCATCAGCAGTATTGACATTCAGGTGTAGTATAGTAAACCTTAAAGAAAGCAAGCCAGATACAAGCTTAGAGAGTTGCTTAGGTTGTTGCTTCATCCTCATCTTGAGGTTAGCATGGCTTTCCACCATTGTCACCTCGACTCCACCGCCTCCTCCTCCACCTAGTGGCTGGCTTATTGCACCCACCAAATTCATTTGATCATCGTTATCGCAACCATGACCGGAACTCGAGTATTGTGGGAATGTGAAGAATTCTTGGAAAGGCAAAGTTGAGGTTGAACTAGTACCCTTAGATAAATTTTCCATAATGTGTTTCTTGGCACTCAAGTAATGTAAGTTGTGTTCTAGTTCTTTCACAAAGTTGATTGCTCCTCCTACTATTGATGCTTGATCTCCCTTTTGTTGGTGTCAATTAATACAAGGGAATACAATTGTAACACCATATACATTAGTACTCCGTATATCAATATAATATACGAAATATTTCATTGTCTCAGTCAAATGTTTTTTTTCAATGTGAGAATATTTTAATCAAAAGTGAACAGATGATTCAGATGAAAAAGTAGTAGAACTAATAGCTTACAGAATTTTTAACATATGAAGATCAATTGAAAATGGTGATCGAATTAGGGAGAAGAGAAATATTATCACACAATATAATTTAGTAGGACATTTTTACGTACACTAACAAATGACAATACTTATTTCTATTTCAAATTATTATAATATGATCGAATTATTTATTTCTACTTGATTGTAGTTGTATATATTGAGCTCCATTTTGCAAGCTTAATTAAGCTAGATATATCGTATACAAATATCCACATGTATGTACTATGCATAATCTGCGAGACTCGAGGAAAATGGGGTAGTGATTTTTACCCTCCAGAATTTCTTATGACACACGTACATGAACAATCATTTTCAAAAGGGTGTGTCAAATAAAATTTGGAAGCTAGCATGAAAAAAAGCTACTTGAGGTGGATTCAAGGATCAATTCCCTAATAACCCGGCCTATCAAGAAAAATAAGACATGATGTTATATATGAAATTATATTCTTAACTAGATACTAGATATAACTAATACGATAAGTACGTAGTTCAAACGAAGTAATAGTAAAGGGTATTACTAGATGATACTGAGTTTCATTATCTATCATAATGATAACATATACAGAGTAAATATTACTACACATATTAGATACAATAAGTCTTACGCCCCGTTACAAGCTTGCGACGGGTCAAATCTTCCTCAAAAAGAATAAGTGGCAAGACAAGCGGGGGGCTCCATTTGCACCCCACTTGCCCCCCCGCTTGTTCTTTGTGAGGGGGATTTGACCCGTCGCAAACTTGCGACGGGTCGGTCCGTCACAATTGAGAATTTGTGTATTAGATAATACTCACCTCGAAATATGTGAAAGTTTTGAATAATATAGTGAAATGATATAAACAAAGGAGTATATTATAATCTTTGTGAATATAATGAATTAAAGCTCATTAGTCATTTTTTGGGCTTGAAGTGTGGATACACTACAACATCTCCATGCCTGATGCTACTATTTCACTTAAGAAAGTAGGGGTGGTGAAATTTGAATATGTTTAGTCACATTAATTCTCTTACATACCATGTCAGGAAATCATTTCAAACAAAAATTTAAACTGATGATTGGATTTCAAGATCGATTTTATACTCTAGGAATTACTACAAAGTACCAAGTGATCGATGTACACTCATATTTTAAAAGAATGTACGAGGCATGGTTAGACACAATTAAAATGTAAGCAATTAGAATATATATTGAGCTATGAGAGAAAAGATTAATAATGTGTACCCTTTGAACATAAGAATTAGGCATCAAAGATCTAAGCATTTTCAAATACTCATTCATTTGCTTTCTTCTATTCCTTTCAACAACAATGTGAGTCATCCTTTGGTTCTCTATATCCTCCTTATTCTTCGTAGCGGTTGCGCGTCGTCGTCTCGGCCTCATAACCACCTCCATAGGGAGGCCATGATCACCTTCACTCTTTGCCATTTCCGGTGAAGAATCCAATCCCCATTCATAATCATTCAACGTCGAAAAACCAACATTATTAGAAACATTATCATAATTAGTATATGTAATACCATGATAATCATCAATAACATTAAAACAATAAGAGACATTATTATTATTATTTTCATAATTTTGAGTAATAATAATATCATCAAGAAGTGTAGTAGGGGTAGACCAAGTGTCTAGTAATAATGAGTAGGGATATTTGCCATTATTTAGGGCAAAAAGGTGTTGTTGATGTAAGTTAGATGCATTTAGTGCCATTTTTTTCTTTTGTTGGCCGGCAAAAGAAAGTGGTTTGGCTACTTAAGTCTAATATGAAATATGAATGAACATCTCACTTTTGTGTGGCTTTTTTGTTGAGAGATTTTGAGGCTTATATAAGCCATCTCCTAATCTACAGAATATTGCTCGTGATATTGTTTTGTTACTAGCTTAATTTGTAGGTACTATTATAAAACTTATTGTATGTGTGGATGTGCATAGGTCATATAATGAATGCCTTTTAATGTTTTTCAATGTAGGATGATTCTAGATCGACTTGTCTTTCTAGTGTCCTATGGCATAACCCCCATTTCATTCCGTGTATATATACCCCATTCTAGTAATGGGAAAGACACATCTCTATTACCTTCTCTACAATATTATAACACGTTATCAGCACGATTGCACGTTAATAAAGCAAAAGGAATATGTCGGTTCTTTCACTAATTTATCTCAATTCTTATCAAAAGTAAGGTAAGTCCTCATTTAGTACTACAAATTGTATATCATATATTACTACAAGTTGTATATTATATATGCGTAAATTGATTTATTTCTTGTTATCATAAAATATTGCTCTACGATATTAATAAAGTAAATAAAAGTTACGCTTGTGTCACACGTTTATGGGAAAACATCTAGGTACATGTTTTACATATAATATACGAGTTTTCTTTGGTTTATAGGAGGGCATTATTAGTCTATTAATTTTGTTGAGTGATCTTATTCAATTTTGTTTGGTTGTTTGCTATTAAACGAATATAATATCATATATACTTGACATATAAATGATAATTTGATTGGTATAAATATATTATTCCGTTTGTTATGGCTACAATTTTAATCTATGACTATTTTATTATTTCTATTTTTATTTTTATTTATCACTATGAATGCATATTAGAGTTGTATAGTAACCGTTTTTCATAGTTTCACATGATTTTATGGATGTATATATTCTCTCATACGCCTATTGCATCATAGTAATATGTTGTATTTATTTAACATAGGACTTTAATCGTTAATCATGTTACTTATGGATTTCGGAATTATGTTATATCATATCTTATAATTTTGATAAATTGTGAACTAAGAAAGTTAAATAAATTTGGCATATATGGGTTTAATATTTGAAATAACTTAGAATAATTTATACATATTATAACTAGTTATAGTTACGTATTTTTTAATTTTTTTTAATTTTTGTTAAAAATACATGAAGTTTATTTTTTCGCGAAAGAAAAGCAATTCCATGTATAATAAATTTGTAGTTTATTGTAATTGATGAGGACATTAATCTTATAAAATTATTGCCTACTACAAGAATTAATGTATTTTAGTTTGGTCTTGTAATCCATTTAGCGGTGAGTTATCATCTAATACAAAATTATTTTCTCGTATAGTCATTATGTCAAACCTTACGAAACTCGAAATTGAAGCTCTTGACATTACCGGGAAAAATTATTTATCTTGGATGCTTAATGCTGAATTGCACCTTGATGCAAAAGCTCTTGGTGAAACAATTAAATAAAACAACACTACATCGAGTCAAGAAAAGGCTAGGGCCATGATATTCCTTCGACATCACCTCCATGAGGGCCTTAAAGTTGAATATTTGACAGTTAAAGATCCGCAAGTGCTTTGGGAAAATCTACAGGAGCGATACGACCACCAAAAAACGGTAATATTACCTAATGCTCGTTTTGACTGGATGCATTTGAGATTGCAGGATTTTAAATCTGTAAGTGACTATAACTCAGCCATGTTTAAAATTACTTCACAATTAAAATTGTGTGGTGAGAAAATTACTGATGAAGAAATGTTAGAAAAGACATATTCTACTTTTCACGCAAATAACGTTGTCCTGCAGACACAATATCGCGAAAAAGGTTTCAAAAAATATTCTGATTTCTTGTCTTCTTGTGGCTGAGCAAAACAATGAATTATTGATTAAAAACCAAGAATCACGTCCAACTGGTTCAACTCCATTCCCTGAAGCGAATGTTATAGTTCACAAAGACTATGCCAGAAGCATGGGTCGTGGGCGTGGTTTCAATCATGGTCGTGGATGCGGACGTGGTTATGATTTTGGTCGAGGACGTGGGGGTTCACGTGGTGGTCCTTTAAAAAACTCATATTCCCATCATAAGAGGGAAAATAAAGATGAAAACAAAATTGAGAAAAATAGAAATGAATATGTGACTAATATATGTTATCGATGTGGAGGAAAGGGTCATTGGTCTCGTGTTTGCCGCACACCAAAGCATTTAGTTGATTTGTACCAGGAATCAATAAGCGGAAAGGAAAGAAAGTGGAGACTAATTTAGTGTATGAAGATGGAGATGACGATTTTAATACTGGAAATGCAACTCATTTGGAAGTTGCTGATTTTTTCACCGCCCCTGCAGGGAATAATTAATCTTCGAGTCAAGATAGCATCACAAAAGGAATAATGATCTGTTTTCTCGTTTATTTTTATTTTAAGAACTTTATCCGTTTGTTTGTTTCAGGACATTTTAACAGTTTGTTTAAGATACTTTATTATTTTGTTTGCTTGAATAATTTTATTTAATTGTTTAAGACATTTTTAGACAATTTATTAGTTTGAAGTATTTTATATAGAGATATGTTATTTTAATGAATGTTTTTATTTGATATATTTGTGACGCTTGTTTTATTTATTTGAAGCAAATGAATATCTCTCACGGTCAATTATATGGTGAAGAATTATGTCTTGCGGATAGTGCAACTACTCACAACATATTCAAAAATAAGAAATATTTTTCCCACTTGATAATGAAGAGGGCAAATGTTACAACGATTTCAGGTAGTACAAATATTATTGAAGGCTCCGGAAGAGCAAATATATTGTTACCTTGGGGAACAAAAATTGAAATAATTGATGCATTATACTCACCTAAGTCTCAAAGAAATTTGTTGAGTTTCAAAGATATCCGCAACAATGGATATCATATTGAGTCAACATGTGAGGGAAATGTTGAATTCCTTCAAATCACGAGTACAACCCAAGGCGTTAAGCAAATTAAGGAGAAGCTACCAACATTCTCTAGCGGATTGTACTACACAAATATTGTTATGATTGAAACAAATGTTACAGTAAACCCGAAGTTTAATAATAACTTTAATACTTGGCACGACCGGCTAGGCCATCCCGGTTCTACAATGATGCAAAGGATAGTTGAAAATTCATGTGGTCATTCACTAAAGAGCCAACATATTCTTCATAATAACTTTTCATGTTCTGCATGCTCACAAGATAAATTAATTATACGACCATCACCAGCTAAAATTAATCATGAATCGATATCATTTCTTGAACGAATACAAGGGGATATTTGTGGCCCAATACACCCTTCAAGTGGACCATTTAGATATTTTATGGTTTTGATTGATGCATCAACAAGATGGTCCCACATATGCTTATTATCAACTCCAAACTTGGCGTTTGCGAGACTACTTGCTCAATTAATAAAATTACGAGCGCATTTTTCGGATACACCTATAAAGAGTATTCGTCTTGATAATGCTGGTGAATTTACTTCTCAAATTTTTAATGATTATTGCATGTCGATTGGGATTAATGTTGAACATCCTGTAGCTCATGTTCATACACAAAATAGTTTAGCTGAATCTTTAATCAGATCAAACGACTTCAACTCATTGCTAGACCATTAGTTATGAGGTGTAAACTCCCGATCTCTGCTTGGGGACATGCTATTCTACATGCAGAATCACTTATTCGCATCAGGACAACGAGTTATCATAAATTCTCCTCATCTCAATTGGTTCATGGTCAGGAACCAAATATTTACCATCTTAGAGTTTTTGGTTGTGCGGTTTATGTACCAATAGCTCCATCACAACGTACAAAAATGGGTTCCCAAAGAAGGTTGGGAATATATGTTGGATTTGAATCCCCGGATCTATAATCAAATATCTTGAGCCAACCACAAGGGATTTATTTAAGGCTCATTTCGCAGATTGTCATTTTAACGAGTCTGTTTTCCCAAGTTTAGGGGGAGATGACAAACAGTTCAAAAAGAAAATTAAATGGAATGAATTATCATTATCTCATATTGATCCTCGTACTAAACATTGTGAGCTTGAAGTTCAAAAGATAATTCATTTACAAAGCTTAGCTAATCAATTGCCAGATGCTTTTACTGACCCAAAAAGAGTGACTAAGTCACACATTCCAGCTGTAAATGCCTTATTTAAAATTAAGATTCCCGAAAGACAAACTAGAATTGGAAGTGAGTCTAGTGCACGCCAGAAGCGTGGCAGACCAATTGGTTCCAAGGATAAAAATCCTCGAAAAAGAAAATGGGCAAAGAATGAAGATGGTCTGGTCGAGGATGAAGTAAATTTACAAAAATCTCCTGAAGAGGCTTTGGACATGATCAGAAATTTAGTTCCAGAAGAAACTCAAGTACCTGAAAATGAAGAGATCTCAATAGATTATATCATGTCTGGTATTACTTGGAACCGAAATCAAAGCGACGTCGATGATATTTTTGCATGCAATGTTGCATTAGATATAATGAAAAATGAAGAGGATCATGAACCTAAGTCTATTGAACAATGTAGACAAAGAGACGATTGGCCAAAATGGAAGGAAACAATTGAATCAGAACTGAAATCTCTTGAAAGGAGAGAAGGTTTTGGACCAGTAGTCCGTACACCTCAAGGTGTAAAACCAGTGGGATACAAATGGGTCTTTGTGCGGAAAAGAAATGAATCAGGTAAAATTGTGAGATATAAAGCTCGATTAGTTGCACAAGGGTTCTCACGAAGACCTAGTATTGATTATGAAGAGACTTATTCTCCCGTGGTGGATGCAACTACATTTAGATTTCTAATTAGTCTGGCAATTAGAGAGGGACTTGACTTACGTCTCATGGACGTAGGTACAGCTTATTTGTATGCCCTACTTGAAAATGATATTTACATGAAACTCCCAGAAGGATTTAAGCTGCCGGAAGCAGAAAATTCGGGCACCCGAGAACATTATTCCATCAAGTTGAATCGATCCCTATATGGGCTAAAGCAATCTGGACGCATGTGGTATAATCGTCTAAGTGAATACCTATTGAGTCAAGGCTATAAAAATGATCCTATAAGCCCTTGTATTTTTATAAAAAAATCAGGGTCGGGATTTGTCATCATTGCAGTATATGTTGATGATCTGAATATCATTGGAACTCCAGAAGAGATCTTTGTGACAGTAGAATGCTTGAAGAAAGAATTCGAGATGAAAGGCCTTGGTAAAACCAAATTTTGTTTGGGACTACAAATTGAATATCTAAAGGATGGAATTTTTGTACATCAAACAACATATACTGAGAAAGTGTTAAACAAATTTTACATGGATAAAGCGCATCCTTTAAGCAGTCCAATGATTGTTAGATCACTTGATACAGATAAAGACCCTTTTCGCCCTCGGGTTATTAATGAAGAGGTTCTTGGTCCTGAAGTACCATACCTAAGTGCAATAGGAGCATTGATGTATCTTGCTAGTCATACACGACCGGAAATAGCTTTTTCTGTGAATCTCCTAGCAAGATTTAGTTCATGTCCAACACGAAGGCACTGGAATGGCATTAAACATATACTCCGTTATCTCCAAGGTACGAAAGATATGGGCTTGTTTTTTTCAAATTTTTAAAAGACAGGTTTAGTTGCTTTTGCAGATGTAGGATACTTATCTGATCCTCATAACGCTCAATCACAAACTGGATATGTGTTTACATGTGGAGGTACTGCTATCTCATGGCGTTCTATGAAGCAAACTCTTGTAGCTACTTCTTCCAACCATGCAGAACTTTTAGCAATACATGAGGCTAGTCGTGAATGCATATGGTTAAGATCTATAATTACACATATACGAGGGGATTGTGGTTTATCGTCCGGAAAAGAAGCTCCAACAGTCTTATATGAAGATAATGCAGCTTGCATTGCACAACTCAAGGAAGGATATATCAAAGGTGACAGAACAAATCACATTTCTCCAAAATTCTTTTCCACTCATGAATTTCAGAAGAATGACGATAAAATGGTGACACAAGTGCGCTCAAGTGAAAATTTGGCAGATCTTTTTACTAAAGCACTTCTGCCTGCAACGTTCAAGAAGTTAATTCACAACATTGGTCTTCGTCGCCTCAAAGATCTTAAGTGATGTTAACATGAGGGGGAGTAAATACGTGTTGCACTCTTTTTCCCCTTAACCATGATTTTTCCCACTGGGTTTTCCAGGTACTACAAAAAAAAATACTCATAGCGACGGACGATTCCGTCGCAAATACGCTTAATTCCGTCGCAAATTGGCATTTGCGACGGAATTTCCGTCACAAATTGGCATTTGCGACGGAATTCCCGTCACAAATACTACGTCGCAAATTTTCGTCGCAAATTTTTGCGACGGAAATTCCGTCTCAAACCCTATTTTTAATTTTTAATTTTTTTTTTGCTTTCATTTTATCATTTCGGGCAAATATTCATCTCGCGTGATTTTTTTTACCGCATGTTTTTCCACGTCAATTCATAAGTCACATATTCAATGTAAGAAGTGAGAGATTCTATATAAACATAAGAAATGTGCTGTTTTTTTCCGATGTGCGTGGGATGGATTTGCGATGGAAATTTCGTCGCAAATACATTAATCCGTCGCAAATTTATTTTCCCGCGCGAGCCAAAAATGCCGCGCAAAAAAAATTCATTTGCAACGGAATTTCCGTCGCAAAATCCGTCGCAAATGATTAATTGCGATGGAATGCAATCCGTCGCAAAACACCAAAAATTCCGTCGCAAAGTCAATTTTGTGACGGATTTGAATTCCGTCGCAACAAATCCGTCGCAAAATGCTTTTTTTGTTGTAGTGTATGATTTTTAATGAGGCAACTTCACCAACGTATTTATAAGAATAGACATCTAAGGGGGAGTATTATAAAACTTATTGTATGTGTGGATCCCCTATAGGTCATATAATGAATGTCTTTCAATGTCTTTCAATGTAGGATGCTTCTAGACTTGTCTTTCTAGTGTCCTATGACATAACTCCCATTTCATTCCATGTATATATACCTAGGGCGTAGGGGTGAGCAAAACCGGGTACCCGAACCGTATCGGGTACCCGGTTTTTGGAAGGCCGAAAATTAGAACCCGGATCTGACCCGGTTTAACCGGGTACCCGGTTTTCGTATACCCGGTTAAACCGTATACCCGAAAACCGTATACCCGGATCCGGTTTAATTGATAATGGTCAAACCTGGAATTCGAGTCCACAACATTAGTAACGACCAATAAATAAGATGCTTATATAATCTACTAGGATCATTATTACAAAACACAATTACATGCAAAGTCAGTAGGTAAAACAGCAAAATACAAATTTGCAAAACTTCACACAGAAATATGTCACTAATAAAGTGAGTTGCGTATATTACAAGTTTCACATAAAATGATTGATGCTCAAAGTTTCACCCATATAGTCAAAATAGAAAACAAAATTTTACATACAACTTTTTTTTGGTTATTTTTAATTAAACCGGGTCAAAACCGTATACCCGGTTTTGATTTTCCCCGACCCGGACCCGGTACGGTTTTTTTTAAAACCGTATCGTATACCCGGAAATTCGTATCGTGTACCCGGAAATCCGTGTAATTAAAACCGTATACCGTATCGTATCCGTATATTAAAACCGTATCGTATATTTTTGCTCAGCCCTACCTAGGGGTGAGCAAAACCGGGTACCCGATACGGTTTTAATAACCGTATCGGGTACCCGGTTTTTGGAAGGCCAAAAATTAGAACCCGGATTCGCCCCGGTTTAACCGGGTACCCGGTTTTCGTATACCCGGTTAAACCGGGTACCCGAAAACCGTATACCCGGATCCGGTTTAATTGATAATGCTCAAACCTGGAAATCGAGTCCACAACATTAGTAACGAACAATAAATAAGATGCTTTTATAATCCACTAGGATCATTATTACAAAACACAATTACTTGCAAAGTCAGTAGGTAAAATAGCAAAATACAAATTTGCAAAATTTCACACAGAAATTTGTCACTGATAAAGTGAGTTGTGTGTATATTACAAGTTTCACATAAAATGATTGGTGCTCAAAATTTCACCCATATAGTCAAAATAGAAAACAAAATTTTATATACAACTTTTTTTGGGTTATTTTTAATTAAACCGGGTCAAAACCGTATACCCGGTTTTGATTTTCCCCGACCCGGACCCGGTACGGTTTTTTAAAAAACCGTATCGTATACCCGGAAATCCGTATCGTGTACCCGGAAATCCGTGTAATTAAAACCGTATACCGTATCGTATCCGTATATTAAAACCGTACCGTATATTTTTGCTCAGCCCTAATTTATTATACCCCATTCTAGTAATCAGAAAGACACATCTCTATTACCTTTTCTACAATATTATAACATGTACATCATATTTTGGTAATTTTAATGGCAATGATTCGATTTTTTCATATGAAGTATTAAGTTCGATGTAATACTAATTTATCTCTATATTGTTGATTTTACACTAGTATAATTTCCGTGCAAATGCACGGATTTTTCGGAGAATGTTAGAGTTTGTAACAATAAAGTGTAATTTAACTCTATTCGAAATTTATTGATAAATCTACTATTGATATATAGTGTTTTATATTAGAAAATAGAAGGTTCAATAGTTATTTATACGTGAATTGGAACTGGTATAATATTATATTAATGAAAGATCGTCTAATAAGTGATTTATACGACAACAATTATGATCAATACATAGTTTTGTGTAAGGCAACCTTAGGCGAGAAGTTTGTTAAAATTATATTTATAGTAATCAACTTCTCATTAATTTTAGTCAAATATAATCGAATTAAGGACTTAAGAGTTAATTTATACTAGTGTTGGGGTAAATAAAACTGTGAGTAAATGACTATTTATTTATGTTATATAAATAAATAAAAAGCAGAATAATGAGAGATCAATAAATGAGAGCGGTGGAGATCAGTTACAAGGGATGTGACTATTACGGGGAAACTTAAGCGGAAACTATAGAGTTTTCATATTATTTTAGTAAATATGGATTGGTTATTAACCTATTCAGTTCATTTTAACAATATTTTTTTGGAATTAGTGGTGTTTTATCAGTTTATTACATGATAATTAAACGAAGTTGGGATTTGAAGGTACGAGTTAAATATAAATTGGAAGTTTTTAAAAGTAAGTTAGTGATTATTGTATATGATACCAAGGTAAAAAAAACTCGTAAAAAGATTTAATTATAAAACCTTATATTTTCATTGTTTAGGGGGCAACAATACATGATTATTGATTAGCCTCTCCAACATTGACCATGCGTCTGTGATAAATTACAACTAATTATAAAACCATCTGATTAACTTTTCCCTGAATGCTGGGCAGCAAATAATAGGAGCCTCAAACGGCTACTTTGGCCATGAAATGGCAACTTCCATCCTTGCCTATATTAGTTTATTTTATAGCTGTTAGTATGATTTATTTCCGTCTTTACATTGTATAGTTTAGGATATAAATAGCCTTACCTTGTAATTACCTTGTAATTACCTTCCTCCAACATTTCTCGTTATCTCTCTTTTTTGAATAAAGATAGCCTCAAAACTGATTTTCATAGTAAACATTGCGATATTTGTATTCGCGCCAAACAAACTCGTGCTCCTTTTCCTTTAAGTACAAACATTGCTGATGGTATTTTTGATCTTTTACATTGTGATTTATGGGGTCCATACTCCGAAAATGCATCATGTGGTTCTCAATATTTTTTAACCATTGTCGACGATTTTTCTCGCTCAACGTGGGTCTATTTATTGCGTCGAAAAAGTGACACTCGTCAAACTCTCCTAAATTTTTTTATCATGATCGAACGACAATTTAATAAGAAAATTAAAATCTTTCGTAGTGACAATGGTAACGAATTCACTTGTCTTGAAAATTTTTTTCGTAACAATGGCATCATTTTTCAAACTTCAAATGTTGACACTCCGCAACAAAATGGCCGAGTGGAACGGAAACATCGCCACATTTTAAATGTTGCTCGCGCACTTCTTTTTCAAGCTAGTCTTCCTATTTTATTTTGGGGGGAGTGTATATTAGGAGCCGTCTATCTCCTTAATCGCACACCCTCCACCATCCATAACGGTAAAACACCTTACGAAGTCTTATTTAATAAAGCTCCCTCCATGAGTCATATTCGAACATTTGGGTGCCTTTGGTACGCTAAAAACATAAATAGGTCTCGTGATAAGTTCGCTCCTCGTGGTAGAAAATGTGTTTTTTTGGGCTATCCATTTGGCAAAAAGGGTTGGCGTGTCTGCGATCTAGACACAGGTACCTACTTTTCCTCTCGAGATGTCGTTTTTCTTGAACACGAATTCCCATATCAATCTTTAAATATTCATGACACGACAACCACAGCCTCATCCTTTCTCAATGAAAATTTTACACCTATCGAACACATTGCTATCTCCACTCCCACCACCGTAGCTTCCCCTCCTCCACCCCCCACGGACACTACCCAACCCGACACCACAGGCCAGTCCCTCGACTCAGTGGCGGAGGACACTACCTGCTCTCCCACACACACTAGTCCACCCGCAGCCCCTCCCAACGATGCCATGGGCAAAGGCCACCGGACAAAATTTCCGAACTCTCGTCTTCAGGACTATGAACAACCAGCCATTAGCCCCTCGACTCACGTTGTCACCACCCAATCATCGTCTTCAGGTACACGATACCCTATCTCTCATTTTATTGCTTACGATCGGTTTTCTACTAATCACAAAAGTTTCTTAGCAGCCGTGACTAAAAATCACGAGCCAAATTCTTTTAACGAAGCCATGCAGGTACCACAATGGCGTGAGGCAATGCAAAATGAAATTGACGCCCTCGAAAGAAATAATACTTGGACCCTCGAGCACCTTCCATCTCATAAAAAGGCCATCGGATCAAAATGGGTTTATAAAATCAAATATCATGCCGACGGGTCGATCGAACGATATAAAGCTCGACTCGTGATCATGGGCAATCGCCAAATCGAAGGGGTTGATTTTCAAGAGACCTTCGCTCCTACTGTCAAAATGGTCACTGTCCGCACTCTCCTCACTATTGCCGCAGCCAGACATTGGGATATACATCAGATGGATGTCCATAATGCGTTCCTTCATGGGGATCTTCAGGAGGAAGTCTATATGAAACCTCCACCCGGGTTCAATTCTAACACTAACGGAAAAGTCTGCCGCCTCCGTAAATCTCTCTACGGCCTACGACAGGCACCTCGATGCTGGTATGCCAAACTCGCTTCCGCTCTCCTCAAATATGGTTTTACTCAATGTCCCTATGATCATTCACTTTTCTCCATCACCAAGCCCGACATCGACCTCCATGTGTTAGTCTATGTCGATGACTTAGTCATCTGTGGGAATAATTCTGGGATGCTCACTCGGTTCAAGGACTACTTAAGCACTTGTTTTCATATGAAGGACTTGGGACCTCTTAAATATTTTCTTGGTATCGAAATTGCTCGAAATTCGAGTGGGCTCTATTTGTCACAACGGAAATACACATTGGATATCCTCACAGAAGCCGGTCTCCTTGGTTCTAAACCCGCCTCTGTACCCATGGAGCCTAATCATCAACTTGCGGAATCCGACTCACCTTTAATCAACGACCCACAGCCTTATCGACGCTTAGTGGGCCGTCTTGTATACCTTACCATTACACGTCCAGAACTCACATACTCGGTTCACATCCTCGCTCAATTCATGACTGCACCACGCATCGACCATTGGCACGCTGCCCTTCACGTGGTCCGCTACCTCAAAACCAATCCAGGTCAAGGGCTCCTCTTACACTCTAATGCGGAGATGCTCCTCCATGCCTACTGCGACTCTGACTGGGCCGCCTGCCCAACATCTCGCCGCTCTCTCTGCTTACATTGTTTTCCTAGGCGCCTCTCCCGTCTCATGGAAAACCAAGAAACAATCAACGGTCTCGAAATCCTCCGCGGAGGCCGAATACCGTGCCATGGCATATACGGTTTGTGAACTAAAATGGCTTAAAGGCCTCATCCAGTTTCTCGGCATCTCTCAACACCAACCCATCGCTCTCTCATGTGATAGTCAATCGGCATTACATATCGCTCGCAATCCCGTATTTCACGAACGTACTAAACACATCGAAGTGGATTGTCATTTTATACGGGACGAAATTTTGAAAGGTGTTATTAAACCAACCTACGTTCATACCAAAGCTCAACTAGCCGATATCTTTACCAAAGCTCTCGGCCGCGCACAGTTCGACATGTTATTATCCAAGTTGGGCGTCTCGAACTTACACGCGCCAACTTGAGGGGGGGTAATAGGAGCCTCAAACGGCTACTTTGGCCATGAAATGGCAACTTCCATCCTTGCCTATATTAGTTTATTTTATAGCTGTTAGTATGATTTATTTCCGTCTTTACATTGTATAGTTTAGGATATAAATAGCCTTACCTTGTAATTATGAAAGCATCAATAAAAGAATACGGGGAGTAGCACAATCTTAGAGATAGAGAGAGCAGTAAAGAGTTTGGGTTGGGAATGAACAACTGACATTCAGTTCACAATAGCAAAATTTGAGCTATGCCAATTTGTCCTTCGATTTTTGAGGACTTTGTTTTTTGGACGCAATGTGAATTGGGTCAATATTTGGTCAAGAGTGGATATGTAAGTGCTCTAAACATCTATCTGGGAAAGGAGGCCTCTTTGAAGGATCAACATAGAATGTCGTCATCTAGTAAGTCTTTCTGCAAGAAAAAACTTTGGAATTTCAATCTTGGAAGATTTTACTATGGAAAATTCTATCTCAATCTCTCCCATTACGGAGTGAATTCGTAAAAAGACATATTTTTGCCCAATCTGTAACAACCATGCGGAACTCGAGACTTCAACTCATCTTTTTCGTGACTGTGAGATCATCAAAAGAATATGGGCTAGCTCCATTATTGGGATCTCGACAAAAAACTCAAGCTATATCTCCATAGGAGATTGGATCATAAATTGGTGTTATTACCTATCTTCACGCAATGATAATTCCTCAGCTACTATTATTTTTCTCTCTATAATATGGGGCATATGGTGTCTACGAAATAAATTAGTTTTTGAGAGAATCTCTTTCTCAGTAAATCACTTCTTTAATGTACAAAGAAAGGAGATATACGCCGCTATTCAAGCATGCGAGCAACGAGATTTACTTGCGAGCTGTCCTTTTGGCTCTGATACGACTGACTGTCAAGAAACCATAAATCTGACCAGGGACTATTATCCTTTCTACTTGGTTGGTTACAATACAGGTTGCAACGTATTCCGTGTTAAGGTCGATGCAAGTTGGAAATCAATCACACAGGTAACAGTTGGATGGGAGGTCTATATATGATCCAGGGGGTCATCAGGTTTATTGCCAAGCTGAGCAGACTGTAGCTGAAAATGTTACTTAAGCAGAAGATCTAGGAATTTGAGCAGTCATCAGATGGGCAATTAACATGCGCATCACTCATTTACATGTATCATCTGAGTGCGTGCAATACCTACTACAGGTTACAGGAGCAACCAAGCAAGGACATACAACTCGTAGCATAATCACGGATATTGAATCTCTTCTACCAGCTTTTCATTGTCTTAGTGTTAGTTTCATTCCACGTGCCTTAAATAGCTCTGCTTATATAAGCTAGCTAAAGGTGCACTGGAATCTTTAGTATTTTGGTATCTATTTATTGTATGGTATCTTTAGTATTTAGAGATAATTATCAAAAAATATTGTGATTATATCTTAGAATACTCCAGATATTTAATTATTATCTTTCCCTCTAAGATACTATTTCTATAAATATAGATCTTCTGTTTAGGGTTAGAGGGGAGCAGATGGAACAAGTCAAAAGACTACATCTTCCTACTACCAAATTAAATTGTAGGTAGGATGTAATAAGTCACAAAAAAGGTCTCATCACCCCCCTACGAGATTACGTCGATAAGACTCTCGTAGTACTATCAAAACCCTAGCCCTTAGGATGGAATCAAGAAGCCTGCGAAAGTTGTAACCTTCAATCTTTCAGTTATAAGATAAACTCTTGTTTACCAGATTATTTTTGTTTTAAATTTTATGGTTTACACCTTGCTAGCGAACTCTTTGTCATTAAGGAAGGTATCGAGTATGTGGTTAAGTCCAATGGTACCTTTGTCATATGCTCGGATTGCCTTGTTGCAGACAACCTTATTTGCTCTAATAGTATTCCTTTGTGTCCACTTGCTAACTTCAGCATGAAGTGCAGGGAACGGCTAAAATCCTATCCTTATTTGAAGATCCGATTCGAAGAAAGATTAGCCTACTTAATTGCTGATTATCTTGCCCAATTCTATGCTAGAGATCAAACATCTAATGCTGGAAATTTCACATGGCCTATGGCTAGGTAGCACCAAAACGGACACGGACACGACACGGACACGGGATACGAGATATCGTGAAATTTAGGACACGGGACACGCTGTTTAAATTTAATAAAATATATATTTTATAGTTATAAACAACGTATTATTTTATTTTTGTATTATTATTTGATATTAAATATAAATAATTGAAGGTAAAATGTGATTTTGACTATAATTCATTCTCATTTTCTACCCAAACTCATCTTCGAATCAATCTGTTTTAGTTTTCAACCTCTCATTCATTGTTTATAAGTGTCCGTGTGTCCGACACAGTGTCCGACACGGGACGGCCGATTAGAAGAAGTGTCCGTGCTACCTAGGACTATGGTGCCTTTATTTGACATGGTCTATTGTAAATATTTCCCCCAACCCTCCCCCCTATGCTCTCTTTTTCTACTACCTTTTGTTTAATTTATTGTCCCTCCCTCTTTTGCCAAAAAAAAAAAACTTCTTATATTCTAACGAATGAGTTACCAAAGTTGCCGTAAATTAAGATATGAATGTACAAATATTGGGATAAAATCAATTTCAGAATAAAAATGTTGGCATAAAAAAGGGTGTACGTATGAATTGACATGAAGATCATCGTCTTATATGTTTGGAAGAGCATCCCTTACAAGAGTAGCGAATCATGTAAATACACGTGTCATTTGGAAAAGCATCCCTTACAGCTTAAACCCTCGTGCAAACATTGTACTGAGTAATAATAATGTATGTATCAATGTCTGTCATATGATGAAAGTTACGAAACCAACGGCGGCATTATGAAACCATTGCATATCGACCTATCGTCTATTCGTCTTCGCTTCGTATTCCGAACTTGTACCAGCAAGTTTCTTATAAAACAGTTTTACAATATCACATCGTAAAATCATACTTTTTACCATCCCCAAGCAACTGAAGCAAGGTCATGACCTCTTTCATGACGTTGTTAAGCATGATAATCAATAATTGATGCAAACTTTAGTAGAGCAATTGGCATACTCTTTGACAATACATATGTTCGATTGTTATTGGGTACAATATTAAAAGAAACAAAATTTTATCTATTTTTCTACTTGGAAGTGTGTAAATATATGGGTGGGGTAGAAAATGTGAGAAATGATTGAAAAGGTTGGAAAGTGAAAAATTATTAGGCTGGTGACCTCGGGTCTTGACCTTCTGCTTAGGAGAATGGAAATAGATCAAGATAAAGATTGAGTGATTAAGAGTAAAAATGGGCGGTGATCCAATTAGCTTGACCCTGGTCTTGCTTGGACATGGTCTAATTAAGACCATCTCCAAACAGTCATTAGGGAGGTCATGAGTCTCATGTCCTTGTTGGACATGATAATCAAGGATTAAGAAAAAATTAGTATGATCTTGCCCTATAAGATCAGGTCAATTTGTGACCTTTGTTGGAGCAAATTGACCCACTACTTGACCTTATATGTGTACAATTTGTATTGGTACACCATTAGAAAAAAACTACTTTTCTACTCGGGGTGTAAATGGGTGGCTAGTCATGTGTTGTGCTTTCTATATTAGGAAGAGTTTCTATGAATACTTTGATCTACCAATGGATTTTGTCCAATGTTCACTTGTCATCATCCACTAAGTAGAATAAAAAAATGTCTCCTTGGTCTTGGTCTTTATCTATATATATACTCATATTTCGTCTGAAACGAGAATTTGTAAATTATACTATATAAGATTTGTCATAAAAAAAAATCTATCATATTTCGAATGAGATTAAGTATGCCGATCGTTTCTTAATAAATTTATTGTAAAACTATGAGTATTTCACATTATAAAGTAAAAGGATACTAAATATAATAAAATAATGTCCGAGTGATGATATAAAATAGTTCGTTCATAAAAATGGCCATTGATAACGATAATGGTTACATCCGTTATAGATATAGCTACAAGTACCTAGAGTAGCAAATGGGTCGTTCGGGTCGGGTATGTGTCGGGCCATTTGTGTGTCATACATTCGATCGGATCGGATCAAGTCGAGTCTTCTCAGGTTTCGAGTCAATTTTGGATGACCCGTTGTCAGGTCCCTTTAGTTGGGCCACTTTGTACTATTTTGATTAAGAAATACTATTTTGCAAATTTAACTCTATTGGAATCAGTTGTAACTAATCAAACTTTATTTCGATGTATATAACCTATGTCATGACTTAATATATGCCATTTCGGTCATTTTATTCACTTCAAGTCATTTTGGATCGTATATATGAGTCGGCCTTTTCGAGTCGAGTGAATATTGGGTCAATCAAAGTTTGGGTTGGGTTG
Source organism: Heliosperma pusillum (assembly GCA_022085475.1). Lineage (NCBI taxonomy): Eukaryota > Viridiplantae > Streptophyta > Magnoliopsida > Caryophyllales > Caryophyllaceae > Heliosperma > Heliosperma pusillum. Next base: position 25,494 of record JAIUZE010001819.1, on the reverse strand, counting down.
ATTCGTATTTTGGGTCATATTTGGATCAAGCAAATTCAGGTTATTTTTCGTATCTCGGATTAGCCTTATCGAAATCGAGTTAACTTTGCCCGTTGTACCTAATAAAATGGTTACAGAAAATTGATAAGACACTGGAAGGTAGACTCTCACAGTCTCACGTATCCGTTATTGTGATACTTCGTAGGGGTAATGTGACAACTCTCGCGATAGTGGAATAAAACATAACAAGCATGCGATTTATATAGCGGAAAATACGGTATTTTTAAAACCTTTTACATGCCAAAATAAAGGTACGAGGGATGTCAAATAAATACAAACTAAAGTAGAATATACTACAAAGAGACGTAGTCTCTCAAAACGTGATCGAACATAAAGTTATTAGCAAACTAGCTAAGAAACGTCTAGGGGTGAATCGTCGAGGCCAACGCCCGCTAGCTCACACCCGAACCCAAAAACACAAGCAAAACCATCCAAGCAACTTGTTCATCCATGAAAACATGAACGCCACAGTCAGTGGGGAGTAACTCCGGGTTCTCCCAGCCATATCACAAATAACATACTGATAAGCATTTAATTAGTCACATTTTTCCCTCATTTTCGTCCCCATTTTGGTCCGTTTACATGTATTTGCGTGCCCTTGATTGCATTTTGCTTCCCGATTTCCCGTGCTATGAATGTCGATCTTAATTTGTAGGAATTAAGGCGGAAATGAAGAAATCGGAGCATAAAGGTCTTGCATGAGTCGGGATTCGAAGATGAGATGAAGAAGTGAAGAAATGAGCCTTCAGGTGGTGCAGGCCGGTCAACTGACCGGCGGCCGGCCACCCGGCCCAGACTGCAATCCCACAAAGAATGAAGAAAGAAAGAGTGGAAGAAAAGGGCCAGGTAGCGCCGGCCGGTCGACCGGCGGCCGGTCGACTACCCGGCCTGTGCAACAACAGAATGCCCATGAGAATGAAAATGCGCTCCCGGCCGGTGGGGTACCGGCGGCCGGTGGACCGGCCAGGACCCCCATTCTCCATACTTAGAAGATTTTGAAGACGAAGAAATTGAAGTTACTTATGTGCTCCGGGCCGGCCAGACGACCGGCGGCCGGTCGACCAGCCAGGAACACAACACTGAAAATTCGCCCTCTCTTCTAATTTCTTTCTTAATTTTCGAGACACCTATATATACCCTTCCCCTAATATTTTGTAAGCAGCTTTTTCATTACATCTTAGCACAAAACCCTAGATAATTTGTAACCCCATTAGGCACTAATTACTCTCCTAATCGTTCCCTAATTAAACTTAATTTCTCATTTCAAGTTGTTAGATCTAGTCTTTCCTAGTAGAATTATTTCAGTTTTGGGTTTGTATTGAGGATTTTGGGTTGAAGACATTCTCCCTATTCACTAATACAAGCTTGTTGGTATAAATTTCTCATCTTTTTGTTATTTATGCAATTTAATTTCATTTTTAGTTTATTGTTTATCATTTGATTGTTATAATTATTCATTTCATAGCATGATGTTCATTGCACTACTTCTTGCCTTTATTTGTTTGATTTCCCTTACCATGTGTGAGTAGTTTCCCTTCTAGGATTTAGGGGGAGCCTAAGGGAGGATTATGTGGGATAATTAGTTGGGTAATTAGTAGATTTGTGGTAACAATTCGGATATTACCCATATGTGCACTAAGTGTTTGATGAAATGTGTGAACGAAAGTTGCCCACTTTATCAAGCATGGTTTGATTATTTCTTAAGCGACGGTGGTAGAAATGATTAGACTAGTGTTTATATGGGTGATTTGAGACAAATGCGATGGCTTTGTTGATAATTATTAATTGTTGAGACATTAGCAATTGATTTTATCTCGAATTTGTTACCCATTTGCTAATTGCCCGACTAGCCCATAAATCCCCCTAAGGTGAACCCTTCACCTTAGTTTTCCCTTAATTGTCTTTACCTTATCATTTAGCGATTACTTGAATTTTCTAGTTTTTAGTTAATCTTCCAATCAATCTCTTGTTAGGCTAGAATATGACTCATTCAAACTTGTAGTTGACCCCTCCATCCTCGTGGATTCGACCCCTTTATACTACTTATATAGGGTTTATTTTTGATGTTTGTTTTGACGACGAAACCCTCATCACATACTTAAACGGAAATACATAAGTGGAAGCATACATATATAAATATACAAGTGAAATACGAGAGGGATAAATAGGCATTTCAATATATGAAGATATAGGCGTGTGAAGTACAAAATCGTAATCATCAGATTATAGACAAACTCGGGGAAGACACCCTTAGACAACTATACACTCACTAGGGCTTACATCTCACCGTTAGTGGCATACACTTGATAAGATAGAACTCGACATATGAACTGTACGCATCAGATTATAAATAGACTCGGGGAAGATACTCTTAGGCAACTATATACTCACTAGGGCTTGCATCTCACCGTTAGCGGCATATACTTGATAAGATAGAGACTCGACATATAAACCACGCCAAGTCATCCAACGATCACAAATAATCAACATATAATCATCCATCCAAACGTACGAATACGTTGACAACATCTCTCACGGTAAATGACACGCACTAACACCATGTATATAACAAGTATGATTAAAATCGCATCCACGGGATAAACATTTCCCTGAACGCATACACGATTAACATTTCGTATATGTAGACTCATTTCCTTCTGATAGAACGACGATAATAATACGGTCCTAGTCTAAACCTAGCCAGACTCTCGGAATCACATTTTCCGATTCGACATACGATAAACATTTCGCATCCAAGACTCGGTCATACATAGAAGTCGAGTACCCCAAATTCGGTCAACCTTCACGAAAGAGGCGGAAAGAGCACAAGCATCATTACAAGCAGTACGCTACATGCAATGACACCACCTCGCAAGTATACGACATTTGACGGCCGGGTCGATCAACGCAAAGCGTTCGCCTCCCAACAACGTCGTTATATCCCCACTAAAACATGCAATTAAGCATTAAGGATACATCTTCTCGTTCCGATATTCCAGCCTTACGAGCGAGGAGGTAGCCGGGGAATGAGAGTTCATAGCACATAACAATTAGTGCTCAAATCATAACATATGTAAAACCGACTCAAAAGGGGGACATGTCAAAAACCGTCACAAAACATGTGATATAAGCATGATATAAATGTAACAATGATAAACATGAGACAATACGTGATTACATAAGCATTAGACCAAGTTTAAGAAGTATAATGAATAAGAAACATAAATCTCATCTCAAAACAACAAGTTTGTAAACTATTAAAACAAGGGTGCACTTCAAAAGGTCATAACTAGAGTTCTAGACATGCAAATGCAGAAATTCCAAATGGAGGAAATAGATTATCCTCTTACGGTTCCAAAGGTAGGTCACAATCCCAAAACAATAAAGTAACAAAGGAGATCGATATGACCATTTTACGAAAATGTGTCTGTACAGGAAAACTGCAGTCGTCACGACCGTGACTTGTATGTCACGCTCGTGACATGAGTTTCACGACCGTGACTTGCATGTCACGCCCGTGAAAGGTCTGTTACGCAAGGGTATTGGGTCTGCCTCTTATTTCACGCTCGTGACATATAGGTCACGCCCGTGACTTGGGTCGAGACATCTCTGTTTTGTTCTAAACTCAACCATGGCTTCCCCAAAATAGATTCACACACAAGTTTAACAACAATGAGTGATTAAAACCAACAACATATGCACGAAATCATCTTTACTTCACCAATAAACATCAACTATCATCATCAATCATCAATACTCAATAACAATTAGCAACAAATAATAACTATCATCAACAACACAAATCCTATGAATAATCATCCTATTCTAAATACGTTTACTAACATCAAAAACACATTAAATCACGTATTGATATCGAGTAACTCTTCACCGTTACCTTTACGCGTCTTCAATCGATTTCTAAGTCTTCCTCCACTAGGTAGTAATCCCTATCGGAGTCTTGAAGGTCTCCATCTATACAAAGACGACAAAAGATGAATATAATTCACTTTTGAGAAAGACGGAAAAATTGAAAATGAGAAAGACGGTAATTTTATTACCGCACAAGGTTGAGGACGATGAGAGCGGAAGATTAAGATGAAAATAAGGAGATTTGAGTGAGTAATGAAGGAGTAGTGAGGAACTTGAGTTTGATTGAAAATGGTGTTAGGGTTTTGGTGGTTTGTATGAGGAAGAAGAAGTAAGTGGAAAAAGATGAGGAAAAAATGGGGATATAAAGGTGAGTGGAAAAATATGGGGGAAAAAGCCCAAAAGCGCCTTAAGGCGTAACTCACACGGAATTTTGAGTAAAGTCCGAAAACGAACTCGGATTTGCTAAATTAGACACGGTAACTAAGTTCTAGACTGAATCTAAAATTACGCTGAAAAGTATCCGTATAATATTTTTAAATTACAAATAGGGTACATTTGCGGGTGTTACATGTGAGCAAAACCGGGTACCCGATAAGGTTTTAATAACCGTATCGGGTAGCCGGTATTTGGAAGGCCAAAAATTAGAACCCAGATCCGACCCGGTTTAACCGGGTACCCGGTTTTCGTATACTCGGTTAAGCCGGGTACCCGAAAACCATATACCCGGATCCGGTTTAATTGATAATGCTCAAACCTGCAATTCGAGTCCACAACATTAGTAACGACCAATAAATAAGATGCTTATATAATCCACTATGATCATTATTACAAAACATAATTAATTGCAAAGTCAGTAGGTAAAATAAAAAAATATAAATTTGCAAATCTTCACACAGAAATTTGTCACTGATAAAGTGAGTTGTGTATATCACAAGTTTCACATAAAATGATTGGTGCTCAAAATTTCACTCATATAGTCAAAACAAAAAACAAAATTTTACATACAACTTTCTTTTTGGGTATTTTTAATTAAACCGGGTCAAAACCGTATACCCGGTTTTGATTTTCCTGGACCCGGACCCGGTACGGTTTTTTAAAAACCGTATCGTATACCCGGAAATTCGTATCGTATATCCGGAGATCCGTGTAATTAAAACCGTATACCGTATCGTATCCGTATATTAAAACCGTATTGTATATTTTTGCTCAGTCATAATACTCCGTACATAAAAGTCCCCAAGAAAGTTTGGGATAAAATAGGAAATTGAGTATATATACTTAGTTTATCAAAAATGCATTATTTGTATTCACTTCCTCTACAGGTGTGACATGTTGAGCTTCATGGTAATATAAATGCATTAGTCATCTTGCCTATGAGCGAGTAACCCTAGTTTTGTCCCTTGACTTTGGGAAAGTCATTAATTCATCACTAGTACTGCATTATACAGATGGTAATTAGTAGTTAACTAGATATTAGAGTCAGATTAGTAGCCCAGTTGTTAAACTTGTTTGTTGTCAAAGTGGAGTAAGATTCTACTCCACTACATACTCCGTAGTGTAGCCAAACGATTATTATTGATGAATCAGTTATATTATGTAATAGACCGTTGGGATAATCCGCGAATATTCCTAAATATTTTATATAATACTTCCTCCTATTCTCAATAATATTCCCCATTTTTATTTATTTTCGTCTATTCACAATGCTTTTCTATTTCCTTTTTTGGTAAGTGTTTGTGTGGTCTAAATATTTTATATAATACTCCGTATTTCATAATACTAATAATTCGAGCGTCCAATCCAAAGGTTATCCTAATCAGTTGGTCTTGCATCAGACGGACCATTTTGGTCTGAAGCAATAAGACGAGACTTTTTAACCACTTTATTTACAGATAGATGTAACAACTATTGAAAACAAGTTGATATAAGTTGTGGTTACATTTTATCAAAAAGTGGCAACATAATCCTGTCTTATTTTTTCAGACGGAAGTGGTCCGTCTGAAATAAGAATTTGCCTATCACAATAACATGTGAGTTTGGAGTTTTAAGTTTCAACCATTTGGTGATTGCCAATTTTTTTTTTTTCGGCAGTAATAAAATATATTCATTGTTTACATAACAGTATGATTCACAAGATCGAATTAGATTATTGAAAAAGAAAGTACAATTTCCTATTATTCACAAATTCTTGTTTGTGACGGGCAGTATCCGTCACAAGCTTGCGACGGGTACCACTTTCCCTCACAAATGACCCATTTAAGGGAAAAGGGGAAGCACATGGGGGGTGTCCCACATGTTCCCTCTACCCATTTTGTTAGAGGAAAAACCCATCGCAAGGTCCGACCCGTCACAAGGGAGACCTACCGCCTATTATTTGGCTACGGAAGATGAGATGCCGGGGAACAACCACATGTTGGTGGAGTACGGTAGCTTGTATTTGAGCTCCATCATGCAGTGCATCCCCATAGTGCGAGACTCCCAAGGACCAACAAGATATTTGCTCTGACAAGTGACGTGAACAAGATGCACTTACGCCACGGGAACATAGAAATGAAATGTTGAATGCAAGCCAAATAGACCTGGCTCTAGTGGAGAAAAATCTCCTACATCTTGAATAACCAACTAGACAGATCAAAGACCGCTGACCTAAAAAGTCATAGCGATAGAAGGACCCATACACAAACTGTTCAGTGATTGCCAATCTTAATTGAGCAAAATAAATAGAAGAATTCCATTAAAATCCTTAAAATCTGGTGACAACAGAAATAATAATATTATATGCTTTTTGAGCTGAATTGTGAATTGTGAAACATGCTAAAAAGTTGTGAGTTTGATGGCCACTAAGAAGATTTTGTTGTCTCACACTCTCACAAACACTAAGATAGGTCCTAATTTGGAAATACTCAAGAAAGGTAAAATGGTAATCATACTCACATTGTCCTGACTAGAAAAATGTAGTTATTTTTGGACAAAAAGTGACCATTTTATGATAAAAGGTTATAATTAGAATTGTCAATTTCAACATTAAACATATGGTAACTTTTTATTAGGAAATACTCACATTGTGTCAGAAAATGGTTACATTTTATCCGTCTTAATTTCACACAGATACCACCCGTCTGAAATGAGAATTTGTGTTACAGCATTAATTGTGAAAAATGACTATGAATAATGGTAAACTATCAATAAAAATACTCCCTCCGATCCACGGGTATATAATGTATTCTAAACAAGGTTGCATATGTTCAGGTCATTCTGAGTACATGTCAATATTGTGGTCAATACATCGTTCTCAGCCAAAGAAAACACCCCTTTTCCACTCCAGGTATTACGAGATGTCTAAAAAGTTACGGAGTATATGCGATTCTTACATCCGATTATATCATTCGACATCAACATGTTTCCATACGAATTGTAGTTCAAATTTACATTCCCTTTTGATACGACGAAACCCTCAACAAGAATTTATGTGGAAGAACTACAACTTCAGCAGCAGAACCTATATTTGAATAAAAATTTATATTCGTTCAATTTACAGTCGAATTAGTAACTCTTACAACAATCTCCGTCATCTTTGATCCACTAAATGTACAATTATCTGCAGAAAACAATTTTCCTCCCTTAAACAGCCCTACAATCTCTTTAAGCTCCTCATGAGTAGATAGCTCAACAAGCAAAAGACAGAAGCCCCCAACCCTAACCACCCTCTCCATTTCCGCAACAAAGCGTGCAGGAAACAAAACAACATCAAATTGAGCAGAGAATGCAAAATCAAAAGCATCATCGAAAAAGGGTAGATTATATGGGTCAGCCCGACTTACAAGAGGAGGTGAGTCAACAAGATCAATAGCAGTAACATCTGAAACACCAATTTGACGGAGAGCCATAGCCTCTTGGCCGGCTCCAGCAAGCAAACAAAGAGACCTGGACGAGTTGGACAATAGGGAGAAACTACGAGAAGGGCTGTGGTTTTGGGCATCACTGAAAATATGAGAGAAGGATTGAACTTTCTTCTGCCATGCAGAGGTAGACCAGAGGCGATGATTCTTCTTCTCGAGAGTGGAGAATGGACGGGGTTGATGGTGCGAGTCACACGTGGAACGGGGAAATTTGAGAGGGTTGTGAGGGCTAAAATGGGAAATGCATGTATCCGGTGGGTGCAGAATAATGGAAAGGAGGAGAATGGTGGCAATTGTAGTAGCAAGCAGAGAGATTCGATTTAGTAATACTTGGATATGCCTATCCATACGGCTTTCTTTCGGTGTGAAGATTTCTAAAATTCAGATTTGCCTTGCCCGTCAATCTTAGGATGTATTTATTCAAGGATTGCTTTGTTAATATGATTGTAACTTATCTCAGGACCCCATGATAAAGAGCCCAACAAGTACTTCTTCCTGTGTTTCGGGGCATTTTCTCATCCAAACTTCTCTGGGAGATAAACCCACCTGCGTGCACAATATAATTTTTAGTTTTACAAAGTGATTAGCATTATTTTTCAACTTGGAATGTAATAAATTTGGGGAAAAGATATGTGCATTGAACTGTCAAAATAGTGCAAAAGCATTCCTGTAATCAACATCTTAAAGCATCAAGTGCCTGTATATTTCAGCTGCAAGACAAGCAAATGCTTTGTTCCCCTAACAACTTTCGTACGGAAGTATCTTATACTCCGTACAAAAGATAAAGTTCAAAAAATCAGTGAAGCTGCTAATTCAGCTCAAACTCTTTCAGACTCGATTAAACCCAGAAACTCAAAAGTATCTCCAAAATTGAACTGATTCGGTAAGAAAAGATAATCAATCAGCCATGATCCGGCATCCATGGCCAGGTAAGATAAGGCCACTAGCCCACTGGCCACTACCATCGAATTAACCAACAGCTCTAAAGTCTGTTCTATTTCGGACTACCACCTAATCATATGCAGTAATTCTCTCCCTTCACAAGCAAGCTGAGAGCATCACCAAAGACTTTTCATATGAACGCGTCTGTACCGAAACAAATCAAATAGCCAACACTGCCTAAGGGCCCGACAAATTTTCTGAAGGAGTCAGGGCCTGGGATTTTGAGACACCGGTGGGTGGGTAAAGGAGCCTTGAATAATATCAATTTCGTTAAAAGAATCAACTATTATTAAGCCCATCAGAGAATCACAATCGAAAGGACTCAAAACATGTGAGCTGTAACCTACATTTACGTTTACGTTCTGGAGTCTGGACTTTAAAGCAAGTGCAGTTGTGTACAACGGCAGTGTTTGTCCATATCACTAACTGCGCATTTTTATCAAAGATATTATTAAGTTCAGTATACCTTCATCTGTTTCTAGCTCCTCAACTAGGCAACTAGGTTCTCTACCGACTGATAAGAGACCCACAAAAGAATCCCGTATCTTTAGTGTAAGCCAAAATCAACCACGTTGAGGCTCCTATCCAAGGGAAAATAAAATCGGTAAAAACATTTCTTGTTCCAACTTCCAAGCTATCTTTCCTTCGCTTTTAACTATTATTAAGTGTTTGCTTGAAATGAGGCAAATTATTACTAAGATAATAGGAGCAAAAATAAAAGCAAATGAAGAGATAGAGGCAATAAGCAATAAGCTCCAAACGAATAGAGGCAATAAGCAATAAAAGCAAATGAAGAGATAGACGCAATAAGCTAATAACAAACCCCGTCAAAGACGAAAAAGGTTACCCATCTCCCCCCGTAGGATAATGGATTACCTCCAAATCGTTGTTCCTTTCAGGCTTTCAACATCACTTAGCTCTTTCAAGAAGGAATTTTGATTGTTTATCCATGTTTTCCTCATCTTTAACAATAACGGAAAAGCAATTTTCAAATCATTTAACCAAGCCAGATAATCAAGCAACCAAAATCAACACACAAAACCTAGCTTGTTCTCACACAGGTAAATCCCTTTTTCGACACATTACCATACCAACATTTGAAAATACCAAAGCAAACAACCACAAACGTTCAATATACACATACACAACAGTCAATCCCCGCGCTACCAAACACAATAATATGCACCAATTCTTCGCTAGACCAAGGCATACAAAATTCATTCCTAAAAGATTACCAACTCCCTCATAATGGTTCACATCATAAAACATTCAAATCCACGATAATAGCAGCATCACTCAGACATCTACTATATATAAAAGCAGAAACATTTAGAGTGATTCTATTGGCTCCTGATTTTCGGGATTGAAAAAAAAAACGTATAAACCCAACACACACCTTTATATATTTCACCAAGAACGCGGAATTAATTAGGGTTTTCAAATGGATATGAATGAATGAATGATACTATTTCTCAATTAAAAGATAATAATAATATCTTCATTAAGAGCAAAACCGTATCGGATATACGGTTTAAATTTCAGAAACAATAAAAAAAATTGGTATATGGATTATTTCAAATTGAATTTAACTAATTCACAGTGTAATTAGGTACAAAACCTAGCAAATTACGAAAACAGATAAATAAATACATAAATTATGATTTCATATCAGAAATAAAAAAAAGTAATAAATGAATAAAAGAACTTACAAAAGAAGGAAATGAAGCGGCGCAGACGGTTGTGTACGTACAACAAACGATGGTGATGACACAATGAGTTGATGACACAAGATCTACTATTTCTAGGCACTCTTTAATAAAATTAGCGGAAAATATAACTGAAACCTGAAAAATGTGAAAAGGCCGGGGAGTTTTAGTCAAATGACGTTAAAAGATTAGTTATTTAATATTATAGTTTTAAGGGGGATTTTGGTTAAATAAGTTATTTGTCCAAACACTTTAATGTAGTTGAAATTTTTGTGAAATAAGTTACTTTGATTAAATAAACTACCTGAAACTACACCTGACAAAATAAATAAACCTTAACCCCAAAACTTGATCAAAAACATATGTATTGATAATTGATCCAACACTTATTATGAGTAACTTCAATAGTACCCCGAAACCCGACTCAATCCGAATCAAAGCAAATTCAAAAATAACTGAATAAACCTGAACCTGAATATATCCAATAATCCAAACCGATAAGAGTTAAACCGATAAACCTGAATTATGGAAAAAACAATTCTTGTAAATCACTCAAATTCTAGGTGTCTTTTCATTAATTTTTTATTTATAGAATTATTATACTAAATATGAAAAGTATAAGGTATAGTTAATCTATTTTTTTACCTTTAACTGAAAGAGTTATGACGTGAAGCACAACAGAATCAATATAGACTCGACCCGAACCACATTCGACTACAAAGATCATCACAACTATTACCGCACAATGTCGCAATGTCTTATGATGAGTACTTCGAATGGTATCACACCATGACTCGCCGCATCATTACCTATCTTTGCCACAATGTCTACAAAGACTATGAAGTTCATCACAGCTACTACCGGTATTAGGCAGCGTCCGACTTACTTCCAAACACTTCTAGATATTAGTTCAATATAGTTTGACATCGTCCTATATATGTTTTTTAGTACTTTATGCAATGTTTTATACTGATACAATAACATGATGGCACAATGCAGACTCAAGCAAACGTATTCACTTACAAGACAATCGAAGAAATGATTTCCAACATGTTTGTCGCTTGATGACATTCCCTTGGCTCAATACATCACGGCAGAAAGAATGCGTACGATGTTCGTCCATGCGTTACGAAATATAATTCAAGGACATCTAATTAATTACGAAGAATCAAAATCTCCTAATCCTTCAAGATACGAATTTTGCCACCTTGAACAACGCCAACTTTACACAAGCTAATATAGCGAAAAGGCAGAATCACCTCAAAATATTAGTCGTTGAATGAAATAGCGACTAGAAGGATAAACAACATCCGTCATTGTCTCGCTCAGCGATTGGATTTCAAAATATTAAAATAAAGGGAAATAAGATGGCGCCACCGGGGATATTATAGTAAATTATATAGGTATTTTCATTTTCCTCCCTTAAAATTTAAATTTCAAACTAATTATAGAGAAAGAGTAAATAAGGAATTTAAAGTTGCATGATTAATTAGAGGAAATAATAATATCAGTAGGATTATGCAGCAGGAGCTGAGGGACAGGGCAGGACATCTATCAGCAATGTAGACAAGGGACAAGCCAATGGGGGTCAGATGATGAGCACAGATAACCAAAGGGGGTTCTACATGGGTATTCAGGGTTCAGTCAAGGGGCAGGGGATGGGTAGCCATGGGGGGAACTTTAGGCAAGGGAATGCTACTCCAGACAAGGCCACAAAGAAGGTCCATGATAGCCATGACATGACCAAACTCAGCCAAAGACAAACCCACCAACACCAAAACACAAACCCACAAAAACAGCCAACATGAGCCACTTGGGGGAGACACAACTTCCACCACACCGTGAACCACCAGCTACCACCAAGCCCAGCTAAAACCTTACCCACCTAGGTCCAAAAAAGTCCTAGGGAACCAGTCCCAATTCACAACACAACTACCCTAAAAATCCAAATCAAAACAACCTACCAGAAAAGCATAAAGCATAAAGCAAACTTTCCATTTCTAGTTAAACACTGAAAGACTATCTCCAAAAGTCTTTCCTTATCTTCCCTACTCTTAGAAACACTGCAGAAGAAGGTCAAGGAGCATTAATGAGCTTCGTCCACAAGCTCCAAGCCAACACCAAGCAACAAACACAACCTGAAGCATGTCACTGTCATAAGTCTGCACTTTTGTCTGTTTTACTAGTTTTTCTTTTGTATTTCCAGTCTGTATTGGTAGCCAGTAGTTTGTCATGTTTCTGTAAGTTAATCCTGGCCCTTAGATGATATTCTAGGGTTGTATTAGATCAAGTATTGAGGCCTATATAAAGGACCCTTGCTTTAATGTAAAAGACAGTTGATGTTTGAATGAAAATCTGAGAATTCTTCTCATTTCCAAAATCTTTTCAACTTGTGCATTGCTGTAGTTGAGAGTCAGGCCTGATAACATCCTGTGCTAGGCTGTGGGTGTTGATCAAAGTCTGTGGCAAGTTGAACATCCCTGTGCTTATATTGTGGGTTGTTTGCTTGTTGTTGGCTCAAGGTTTCTTACCTGTGCTAGGCTGTGGTAAGGAGGCTTAGTCAGTCTAGTTTGTTGTTCAATTTCCTGTGTTAAGCTGTGGGAATTGGGGAACATCCATACCCTTGTGTCTAGTTTGAGTCTGAAGGTCATCTTGTGTCAAATTCATACATAGCCCCTACAATATCACTGCAATTCTGGCATCAGAGCTTTGGTTGTGAGGTCATTATTACCCGAACTACAACAAAATACAAAAAATAACCCAATGAGTGAAGAGAGGCTTTCAGGTATTGAAGGCAAGGTGGATCAGTTAGCAGGCACTGTCAATGTAGTGCTGGCTGCCTTGAACACTGTCATGGAGAACATCACACACCCACTGAGAGGAAGACCCCCCTAGAGGTAGAGGCAGAGGTCGTGGCCACATGGGCATGGGAAGAGGACAGCCCTTGCAGGAGGAAGAAGGGTCAGACTCAGGAGAAAGCAATAGAACTTATGAGGAACTTCCAGATCACACTGACAAGCATCTCAAGGTAGAAATTCCTGAATTCTCTGGTAGTTTGAATCCTGATGACCTACTAGAATGGATTAGGGATGTTGAAAAGGTGTTTGAATATAAAGGTTACACTGATGTTAAGTCATTTAAAGTTGCTGTGTTAAGGCTAAAAGGGTATGCATCCTAATGGTTTGATAATTTGAAACACCAAAGAATTAAGGAAGGGAAAGAACCCCTTAGATCTTGGTCAAAACTGAAAAAGAAAATTCTAAGTAAATTTGTCACTAAAGACTACACTCAAGATCTGTTCATCAAGTTATCCAAACTGAAACAAGAGGAGAGGTCTGTAGAAGCATACCTAAGGGACTTTGAACAATTGACTCTCCAGTGTGAGGTCAATGAGAAACCTGAACAAAGCATTGCCATATTCTTAGAGGGTCTAGATAGGAGCATTGCTGCTAGGGTCAGAATGCAACCCCTATGGTCCCATGATGATGTTGTCAACCTAGCATTGAGGGTTGAGAAGATGGGCAAGACCAAACCAGATGTGTCTAAACCTACTACCAGACCTGTGTACAAACCTTATAGAGGTGTTAGAATGGGGGAAACCCCTAAGACAACCACCCAATCAACCACAGACAAAGGAAAACGAGTTCTGAACTCTAAGCCTAACCCACCCCAACTGAGAAGAAGATCAGATGTTTCCAGTGTCAGGGCTATGGCCACTTTAGGAAGGACTGTCCTTCAAGGGGACCATGACACTTATGGAGGTAGAAGAGTGGGAGAAAGAGGGACTGGTTGAGTATGAGGTTGATGACAGTATGGTGTTAGAGGGGGTGACAACTGAGGAAGAGCCAATGCAGGACTTGGTCATGGCTCACCCTGATACAGGCCATAACTTGGTCCTATGGAGGGTCATGCACTCCCAACATGCCCCACTGGAGGATGACCAGAGGTCTTTGATATTCAGGAGTAGATGCACCATTCAGGAGAGGGTCTGTAACTTGATAATTGATGGAGGAAGTTGTACTAATGTGGCTTCCATCACCCTAGTGAACAAGCTAAGCCTGGTTACTCAAGAACACCCACACCCCTACAAACTGAGATGGCTTAACAAGGGGGCTGAGGTGAGGGTTGATAGGCAATGCTTAGTCCCATTCTCTATTAGGAAAGTATACAAGGATGAAGTATTATATGATGTAGTGCCAATGGATGCATGCCATCTACTGCTAGGGAGGCCTTGGGAGTTTGACGTGAACACAACTCACCAGGGAAGGGATAACACCTATAGTTTCAGGCATGGAGGAAGGAAGGTAACCTTAACACCTCTACCACCCAACCAGAGGAGTTATGGGAGTCCCAATATGCTAAAGGAGGTCAATGGAGTACTGTTCTTATCAGAGGCAGCCATGATTAAGGAAATGAAGCAAGAACAACCTGTGATCATCTTGCTATCTAGAGAAGTTGCAGAAGGGGAAGGCTCCAAGTTGCCAGCAGAGGTTGAGCCTTTGATCTTGAGGTACAAGGAGGTCTTTCCAAGGGAATTGTCAGATGGACTACCACCCTTAAGAGGGATTGAGCACCACATTGATTTAGTCCCAGGCTCTATGTTGCCAAACAGGCCAGCCTACATAAGTGATCCAACTGCCACCAAGGAGTTGCAAAAACAGATTGAGGAACTTATGAGCAAGGGGTTTGTGAGGGAGTCCCTAAGCCCTTGTGTTGTGCCTGCTCTGTTAGTGCCTAAGAAGGATGGCACCTGGAGGATGTGCACTGACAGTAGAGCAATCAACAACATCACAGTGAAGTACAGATTCCCCATTTCAAGGTTAGATGACATGCTTGATGAGCTGAGTGGAGCTCAGATCTTTTCTAAGATTGATCTAAGGCAGGGGTACCATCAGGTGAGGCTCAGAGAAGGGGATGAATGGAAGACTGCTTTTAAGACAAAACATGGTCTGTATGAGTGGCTTGTGATGCCTTTTGGGCTGTCCAATGCACCAAGCACCTTCATGAGACTTATGACAGAGGTGTTGAGGCCTTGTTTGGGCAGGTTTGATGTGGTTTACTTTGATGATATCCTAGTGTATAGTGGCAGCAGAGGGGAGCATCTCAGGCATCTTGAAACAATATTTGGGATCTTGAAGGAACAAAAGCTGTATGGAAAGCTAGAGAAGTGTGCCTTCAAGGTTGAGGAGGTTGCATTTCTAGGATACATTGTGTCAAGGAGAGGTATATCAGTTGACCAAGAGAAGGTTGCAGCTATACAAACATGGCCTACACCTAAAACCATCACTGAGGTGAGGGGGTTCCATGGGTTGGCTTCATTCTATAGAAGGTTTATCAAGAACTTCAGCTCAGTTGTTGCACCCATCAATGAATGCTTGAAGAAGGGGGAGTTCCAGTGGACTGAGGATGCCCGACAGTCTTTTGAAAGGATTAAAAGGTTGATGTGTGAGACTCAAATCCTTAAGTTACCTGATTTTGATCAGCTGTTTGAGGTGGAGTGTGATGCTAGTGGGGTTAGCATTGGGGCAGTGTTGATCCAGGGTCAGAAGCTAGTTGCTTATTTTAGTGAAAAACTGAATGGGGAAAAGCTCAAGTACTCTACTTATGACAAGGAATTATATGCCATCATCAGGGCACTCATGCATTGGGGGCACTACTTGAAGCCAAAGCCCTTTGTCCTACATTCAGATCATGAGGCATTGAAGTACATCAGTGGCCAGCGCAAGCTAAATCACAGGCATGCTAAGTGGGTGGAGTTTCTACAATCTTTCACATTCTCTAGTAAGTATAAGGAAGGGAAGCAAAATGTTGTGGCAGATGCCCTATCAAGGAGACACTCTCTAATAGCAGTCATGGAGCAGAGGGTATTGGGATTTGAATTTCTGAAAGAACTGTATAAGGAGGACCCTGACTTTGCTGAAGAATGGATCACAAAAACTGAAAAGGGGAGGGCTCAGGGGAGAAAATACATGCTACAGGAAGGGTTCCTGTTCCAAGAAAACAAGCTATGCATTCCAAGGGGTTCTTACAGGGATCTACTCATCAAGGAGGTGCACTCAGGAGGCTTAGGGGGACACTTTGGGGTTCAAAAGACACTTGATATACTGCAGGACCAGTTCTATTGGCCAAGGATGATGGGTGATGTTCAGATTGTCCTCAGGAGGTCCTCAACATGCCAGTAGGCCAAGAGTTCTTTCCAGGCTGGGCCATACACTCCACTGCCAGTGCCAAGTAAACCTTGGGAGGATGTGAGCATGGACTTTATTGTTGCACTACCCAGAACACAAAGAGGTAAGGATTCTGTAATGGTTGTTGTTGACAGGTTTAGCAAGATGGCTCACTTTGTAGCTTGCAAGAAGACTGAGGATGCTGCAAGTGTTGCTGAGCTCTACTTAAAGGAGATTGTGAGGCTACATGAGATTCCAAAGTCAATAGTCTCAGACAGGGATACTAAATTCATGAGTTACTTTTGGAAAACCATGTGGAGACTCTTGAAGACAAGGCTATTGTTCAGTACTTCCCACCACCCTCTGACTGATGGCCAAACTGAGGTCACAAACAAAACACTAGGGAGGATCCTGAGGTGCCTGGTCAGTAAGTCTTTGAAGGATTGGGACCTGAAGCTAGCTCATGCTGAGTTTGCCTTCAACATGGCACCCTCATCTGCAACAGGTCACAACCCATTTGAAGTTGTCTATGGGGTTAACCCACTTATGCTCCTAGAGTTAGCTAACATACCAAGGGAGGAGGTGAACTTTGATGCAAAAAGGAGGGCTGAACAAATGGTGAAGCTACATGAGCGATCAGGAAGCAGATAGAAAAGGCAAATGAAAGGTATAAGAAGCAGTCCAAGACTCCTAAGTCAAGGAAGGAGTTCATGCCAGGGGATCTGGTGTGGATTCACCTAAGGAAGGAAAGGTTCCCAGCTAGAAGGAAGAACAAGCTCATGCCTAGAGCTGATGGTCCATTTGAAGTCATAGAAAGTGTTGGTCCAAATGCTTATAAGGTTGATCTACCTGGAGACTATGAGGTTCATGGCACTTTCAATGTGGGGCATCTCAGTCCATACTATGGGGACTCTGAGGATGAGGAGGATACAGGCTTGAGGACAAGCCCAGTTCAACCAGGGGAGGATACAGCAGGAGCTGAGGGACAGGGCAGGACATCTATCAGCAATGTAGACACGGGACAAGCCAATGGGGGTCAGATGATGAGCACAGATAACCAAAGGGGGTTCTACATGGGTATTCAGGGTTCAGTCAAGGGGCAGGGGATGGGTAGCCATGGAGGGAACTTTAGGCAAGGGAATGCTACTCCAGACAAGGCCACAAAGAAGGTCCATGATAGCCATGACATGACCAAACTCAGCCAAAGACAAACCCACCAACACCAAAACACAAACCCACAAAAACAGCCAACATGAGCCACTTGGGGGAGACACAACTTCCACCACACCGTGAACCACCAGCTACCACCAAGCCCAGCTAAAACCTTACCCACCTAGGTCCAAAAAAGTCCTAGGGAACCAGTCCCAATTCACAACACAACTACCCTAAAAATCCAAATCAAAACAACCTACCAGAAAAGCATAAAGCATAAAGCAAACTTTCCATTTCTAGTTAAACACTGAAAGACTATCTCCAAAAGTCTTTCCTTGTCTTCCCTACTCTTAGAAACACTGCAGAAGAAGGTCAAGGAGCATTAATGAGCTTCGTCCACAAGCTCCAAGCCAACACCAAGCAACAAACACAACCTGAAGCATGTCACTGTCATAAGTCTGCACTTTTGTCTGTTTTACTAGTTTTTCTTTTGTATTTCCAGTCTGTATTGATAGCCAGTAGTTTGTCATGTTTCTGTTAGGGGTGGGCATAATCCGGTCCGGACCGGAAAAATGGACCGGTCCGGACTATAATCGACTGGACCGGAACCGGAAAAAAAAAATTCTGGTCCGGTCTCCGGTCCATCATTTTTTAAGATTTCGGTTTTCGGTCCGGTCCGGTCTTGAACCGGTATTTTCCGGTCCGGACCGGATTGGACCAGAAAGACCGGAATTATTATTATTTGATTTTTTATATATATAAATTTTATTTTATTCCGGTCTAACCGGTCCGATCCGGTCCATTGGACCAGAATTAGAAAAAAGTGGGCATGTAGACTAAATTCCGGTCCAACCGGTCCCGATTTTTTATCAATTCCGGTTCCGGTCCAAACCGGTTCCAGTCCGGTTTTGGACCGATGCCCACCCCTAGTTTCTGTAAGTTAATCCTGGCCCTTAGATGATATTCTAGGGTTGTATTAGATCAAGCATTGAGGCCTATATAAAGGACCCTTGCTTTAATGTAAAAGACAGTTGATGTTTGAATGAAAATTTGAGAATTCTTCTCATTTCCAAACTCTTTTCAACTTGTGCATTGCTGTAGTTGAGAGTCAGGCCTGATAACATCCTGTGCTAGGCTTTGGGTGTTGATCAAAGTCTGTGGCAAGTTGAACATCCCTGTGCTTATACTGTGGGTTGTTTGCTTGTTGTTGGCTCAAGGTTTCTTACATGTGCTAGGCTGTGGTAAGGAGGCTTAGTCAGTCTAGTTTGTTGTTCAATTTCCTGTGTTAAGCGGTGGGAATTGGGGAACATCCATACCCTTGTGTCTAGTTTGAGTCTGAAGGTCATCTTGTGTCAAATTCATACATAGCCCCTACAATATCACTGCAGATTATCTTCCTCACAATTTGCCACTTTTTTAGAACATTCCAACAAACAAGATTGTTCTTTGTTAATTGTTTCTTTACCCGGTTTGCATACTATATTTAATAGTTAAATTATGTAATTTTATGTTGATAAGAGGCTTAGTAGTGTAGGCAGCAACCATGGTTGGTCGTATAGACTGGCAGCGGACGAAGATGGATCGATTGGTGGACAAGGAACGGTTTTTGACGCGGGAGATTTGGGTTACTTGGTGGCCAGAGATGCAGCGGACCCGAATAGGTCGAGCCACAACTACTCAACTTCTACTTGATTCTGGCTCGGGTTTTGCTTTTATTTGACTCGTCTTTTCAGAGACCTAATACAACTATGAAAAAACGTAATTACTAATACAATTTAGTGTAAACTAAGTTAACATCAAATAAATTATATGATGTAAATATTATTGATAAAACTTAGTTTAATTTAGTTAAGAGTTTATATTTATTAAATAAATATGAACACATATAAAATTACACACGTGCCCTTCTAACTTTGGCACAAAACCAAAATTTAACATATTATTTTTTTATTTCTTTATTTCTTTAATTATGGTGACGCCGAAATTCGGTACCACCCGGTGGCGCCCTATCGCCATCCTAAAATAAATAAGGCAGAAGCCATGTAGAAATGTAGAATGCCAGCTGGTTCCAATATTTTTTATTTACAAAAAACAATTGAAATAGCGACTGGTTACTTAATCTGTAAAAAAAAAGGAATAGGGTAACGAGAATCCACTTTATGCAAATAGTTTGGAATGAACCCTATTTTTATACTCCCTTTGTCCCAATTATTTCCTTGCCTTTTTTATTTCTTGTGAGAAGTATTTTAATCAAAGAAAATAAATGATTGAGACGGAGGGCGTAATTCGTTTGGATTAGAACGTCACTTAAGCAAAACATTTAATCATAAATACCATGACATAAAAGGCTGCACCGCTAAAGTAGTAATTTCCAAAACATTAAATACAGCTAGAAGTAGTCCAATATAATGACGCAAAACAATGCACACATTAAATTGCAGGAATTAGATCATATCTGAAATTTACATAATCTATCGACAATCATACAACAATTATGAAACCATGTCTTAATTTTGCTCTTTTGACTAATTTCTTCCTCACAAATTCTCATTTAAGACGGAGCGATTCGTTTTAAGCTTAAAACGAGTCAATTGTCTCTCACAAAGATCAAGTGGGGATAAATGGATCCCCTCACTTGTTCCCCCACTTGTTCTTTATGAGGAGGGATTGACCTGTGTTAAGATTAAGACGGGACACCCCTTCTTAAAGCAGAATTATTGTTCCCCTTTAAGTTCAATCATACAATTAAAATACTTGTATCATGATTCATGTATGTATGTACACTCCACCAAATAAACAATATTTCTAAGAATCCATTCATCCCTAATTGAGCCTATGTACAAGAAATCATACCCTTTGCTATGGAACAACCACGTCCGAATTTCGAGTATCGACCACATTGACCCGAACATCCTGCCCCATAGGCATCTCTCGGGCGGGTTCACCATTCGTTAATAAGTCAGCCCGGCAAAAGGGACACGTACCATGAGACCGTAGCCAAATATCGACACAATCAGCATGGAATACGTGACCACACTTAGGTAACAAACGTAACGTTTCATTTTCTTGATATATCCCTAAGCAAACAACACACTCTCCCGTTATCTTAATTTTCGAGTCCATATCCATATCTGTATCCATAAAAGCAAACTTCGGGAAGGACTCGATCATTGACTCCTCGAGGCCACGTGGTAGTTGTTGGTTGGTCGTGAAGAGGATAATTGCGGGCCCCATGACTGTGTTACGATCATTGGTGAGACGGGGAAATTGGTAGCACCGGCAGATAATCGAGTACATCCAGAGAATAAAGAGGAGAATTAAGAAGATGTAGAAGACTAGGTACATGGCTAAAGCCACGGTATTTGATGATCCACCCATCTAAATTGTATGATTATTTTTTTTGGTCGACCTCTTTTTCTAATGTCAGTTTTGTATTGATATGTCACATTTTTCTTGTTTATTTATGTGCTTATAAATATGATTATGGTGTAAATATATGGTCAATGAGTGTGATAGACTCAAAAGGATTGTCTCCTAAACTAGCTTGTTTGGTTTCGATTTGATTTATTTAGTTTGGTTAGTTGGCTTTCTAATAGTCTAAGAGGTTCCGCTACCTTTGGATTTGTACTTGTTGAGCTAGTTTGTTGATGATGACATGCCTAATTAATATGTGCCTCTTAGTTAAGTTTTCAGGAAAATTATGAATCTCCAAGCAAGACTAATCTCCAAGCAAGAGTTGATGAAGAGTTGATGAAGTGTTGAATGCCCGAGAAAAATCGAGTTGTAAAGAGTCATCTAATTGTAAAGATAGAAGAATGTTATACTTGCAACTGCAACAGTACGTACGACTGTTGCCTCAACAGGTCAGCAACAGCGCACGTGACTGTTGCTCATGTCTGTCGACTCTTTTATAAATCGATTTTAAATCTTCACTTTGCAATCTATTTTACCTGAGAATGATCCTCAAATGTTTTGATTTATTGAATGAAAGGGTTTGAAAGAAAACAAGAAGGTAGGGGAATCTTTCCAAACCATTTTCCTTAAAAGGCATAAGACTAATTCTTATTTGCAAAAAGGGTTGCTTGGCTCTTATCTTAAACCCTCTTGTCCTTACTCTTTTGTTTTCAAAAGTTGATCAGAAATGTTGAAAGTCTACTGCATACCTTGATTCACACTTTGATGTTTATAACCTATGCACTACTTTCTAAATAGCAAAACTCTTTTGTTTCTTTGCTTGAGAAGTTGACTCTCTCAAAGGAATTCTTTAATCATCTCAAATCATCTCCCTCTCTATAAATAAGAAAGCACTCTTCACACATTTGCTCAAGACTTTCCTGAGAAAACAAAACACATTTCATTGCAAATTGCTTTCAAAGTTTTAAGCTTTTAATCTTTGCAAAATTTCTTCAAAGTCTTCAAAAGTCACAGACATGACAACTGTTGCCTTAAGTATTGTACTCTTCTATCTAGAATAGTTAGATCTTAATGAATTCGCCTTCGTTCTTTTCACAAGAACAAAATCAGGGAATTTGATCTTGTAACTTTCTTAGATAAAGAGTCGAGTTTGAGACGGAGTAGTCTTAAACTCATTTCGCAACCGGAGTAGGTTGTTGGTCCTTTTTATTGTAAGGGTCTTAGGTAGTCGGAGTAGATTACTTAATTGAATCAATAAGAAGAAGATTGGACGTAGGCCTTTCAAGTGGCTGAACCAATTCAAAAACTCCTGTGTTAATCTCTTGTTTGTTTTATTTCCGCTGCACTTCTCTTTACTTGTTTGTTTCGTATTCCTGTTCAGTGCAACAGTCTCGGATACTGTTACTTTCGTATTGTAGCCTTTACTTCATCCGCTAAAACGAACAAGTAACAGTCAGACTCACTGTAACTTTCACTTTACAGCAACTTTATAATTTAGCAATACACTCTTGATAACCTTGTTCATTTAGTGTATTCATTTGTTCTTCTTAAACAACTATCAACTTTCTTTAATCAATAAAGATTAAGTTGAAAACTTTAAAGTGGTACCTAATTCACCCCCTCCCCCTCTTAGGTACTTGGAATCCAAACCCTTCAATTGGTATCAGAGCCTCGTGCTCTTGATCGAGGCTAATCGCCTTTGAGTTTGATTCTAGGCCTATGGATTCCTCTAAACAATCCAAGATCCCGGTCTTTACCGGTGAGAATTTTGGATGGTGGAAACTCAAAATGGAACACTACATCAAAAGTATTGATTACCAATGTTGGAAAATCATCAAAGATGGACCACTCATTATTGAAGATAAGGACATGATGACGGGATATTCTACGGTCAAACTCGAAAGAGATTACAATGAAAATGATTTTAAATTGGCCGAGAAAAATTCCAAAGCCATGACTATTCTTCAACGATGTGTTGGTGAGGAGGAAGTGAGGCGTATATCCGGTTGTACGACGGCTAAACAAATATGGGACGTCCTTGAACTCGCACACGAGGGAACCATACAAGTTAAGAAACAACGTATAGACCTTCTCATAAAAAAATATGAGATGTTCCATATGTTGAAGGACGAGTCCATCAATAGTTTAGCCTCTCGCTTTTCTAGCATTATTAATGAGCTTAAAAGTCTAGGAAGAACTTTCGAGTCCGAGGACATCATTCGAAAAATTCTTCGTAGTCTTACCGCTAAGTGGCAACCAAAAGTCACCGCTATTGAAGAGGCTAGAGACCTAACCACATTAACCTTTCATGAACTAATGGGGTCCCTAATTGCACACGAGTTAAATCTCGACAATGCTCCTTGTGAGACCTCAAAGGGAAAAGGACTTGCTCTTAAATCCACCTCAAGTGATGAGGAAGGAGAAGAGGAAGATGAATATGCCATGTTCTCAAGAAACCTTGTTGGGATGGTCAATGGCCAAGGATTCAAAAATTTCAAGGTGAACCATGCTAGAAAACGATTTCCTAAGAGACGACCGAGTTCCGCTATGGGATGTTTCAAATGTGGTGACAAAGGTCACTTAATTAAAGAATGCCCAAAATGGAATGACATCAAATCTAAGGATAGAAGAGACACGGCTAAGAGAGAACTCAAGCATAAAGTCATGTCCGCCATTTGGGGCATGTCCGACTCCGAGGACGATGAAACCATCGAGGAGCAACTAGATGCTAAAATGTGTTTGACAAACAATCTCAAAAATAAAACACATAAACTTACTAAGAGTGAGTCTCTTAGGTGTCTTATGGCACATCCGGATGAATCCGATTCCGAGTCCGACAATGAGGTAAAATATCTTAAGGCTAAGGTTAGAACTTATTCCAAAGACAAGGTGTGTAAGTTACTTGATAAGTTGTTTGACAAGTGTCGTAACCAAACCGAGAAACTTGATGTCATGCAAGATCAAATAGAGGAGATTGCTCAAGAAAACATTCTTCTAAAACAGGAATTGAATGATACAGACACAGCGACTGTTACTTCTGAAGTTGAAACTGAATTTAAGAGATTAAGGAAATTAAACAAAAACCTGACAAATGAACTCGATCTCCTTAAATCCTCTAGCTCTAGCTCTACCCCCTCTGATCTTGACGAGATTAACACCTCCTTAGTCTTCCAAATTTCAAAAATTTTAAAGGAGCGTGATGATCTCATCAAAGATCTTGAGCTGTCTAAAACTGAAATAGTCAACCTTGAAGAAGAAGTTGAAAGTCTGAAAGTCACAGTCCCACTGTCTGTTGCCTCTGACATTGAAAAACAAAGCTCTTCCTCTCATGATCTCGTCAAAACTTTAACCACTGAGAATGATCGACTCAAGGTTGATCTTAATGCCTTCAAAGGGGAAATAAGAGTCCTTCATGAAAAACTTGTTAAGATTCAACATGACAATCACAAGAATTGCTCCTCCGACCCTAAAGTCACTCAATTGAACTTTTGCATCTCCAACCTTAAGATTGACATTGAGCATAAAATCAACACCATCATTGACTTAAAATCCAAGTTTGTCGTGATGAAAAATGATCTTGACATCTCCAAGGAAAGGAACAAGTTGCTTTCGGTAAATTTGAGAAACTTGGCAAGGAACTTAATGAAGCTAAACATGTGTCTAAGAAATGGGAAGGAAGTCAAAATGTCTTGAATTTTCTCACTAGTCAATCCAAAAGATGTGATAGAGTTGCTGGTCTCGGTTTTAAATGGAACAGTCAGTCGCATTGTTACATTCAAAAATCAGATCCTAGCAAAACCGATTTCCGAAGAAGGAAGTATGTTGGTCTTCCCGAATACATCATTTGAAACTATTGTGGAAAAACTGGTCATGTCTTTAATGCTTGCAAAAAGAGACACAATGACATTGAGAGAAATGTTAAAGTTGTAAAGCAAATATGGATTCGGAAAGATCTCCTTAAACAAGTTGATCGCAAGAAGGGACCCAAAATGATTTGGGTTCCTAAACTTAAAGTCTAATCTCTTGTAGGGCTTGGTGAGAGGCGGCCGCAATTGGTACTTGGATAGTGGATGTTCTCGTCACATGACGGGAGACAAAAGCCAATTTCTCTCACTTAAAGCTTATGATGGTGGCACGGTAACGTTTGGTGACAACAAGAAAGGTGAAGTAATAGGCATTGGGAAGGTTGGTAAGTCATCGTTACATTGTGTCGACAATGTGCGGCTTGTCAAAGGTTTGAAGCATAATCTTCTTAGCATCTCTCAATTATGTGACCGTGGTAACTTGGTCGAATTTAGTGCTAGT